>JAVQMF010000014.1:27500-115000 GCA_032878935.1 Erythrophleum fordii
CCGAGCTACAAGTCCCACGACACAGGAGCGGGATTCTCTAAAAAGCCAAGGTCGCGGGTGGCCAAGAGGGCCCACTTGGAGACTTGGGATCTCAGCAGGAAATGCGAAGGTTGCTTAAAGCCGGCCGGCCGATAGGCGAAAGAGAATCAACTAGTTGAGTTCTGATCTGAGTAGGCTTATAATAGGGAATACTCTAACCCTGGGAACCGGGGCCTGGCCATCCTTCGTTTGCGGTCGACGTTTCGGCAAAGTTTGTCCGTCGACAGCTGAATGTTTCGATCTGGTTCGATTTATGGTCGCATCTGCAAACGTTTTCCCGTGGGCCGACGCCCCCCCAGTCTAGGCATTGATCTATATCACTTCAGAAGAAACGATATAAAAGTACTTACCTTCTCCTTGGTGAGTCGAAGTGGGGTTCCGTCCTCCCTTGCCTTTGTTAGTTCTTATATTTTCTTTCATTGGGGTACGATTCTTTTCTCTTTCATAGAGATCTTCCCGCTCTTTTTTCCTTGGTACTTTTTTCATTTAAGCAAGTACTTTCCTAAGCCTAAGTTAGTGCCAGAGGCCAGAGTGAATGAGTGAATCTTGATATGTATTCAAGGTATGCCCTTTCCACTTCTGTTATAATAGAGACTTCGGTTAAGCTGATAAGGGCTGGTTAGCGAAGTCAATCCTTTGCTTGGTTCCTAGGAAGGTCGGAGATCAGAGCGCACTCACATCCCTTGCAGTCACTGATGACCACCCTACGTTTGCTTCTTCTTGCTTAGAGCTGAAAACCGGCAATGTGAATTAGTCAAAAACTTGAGTTAGGGGCTGCGAAAAAATCAAATCGTATATAGGTTTTTAATTAAAATGCTTTCTTTATATGTACGGGCCTTTGCTTTTCGATTTGTCGACTTTTCATCTGCCCTGCTCTTAGCTCGGGGTTCTTGCTTAATGGAATGAGGCGTCCCTTCTTCCTTCTTTCGCAATACTTCCTGTCTCCCATGCTCCGCTTCAATCTCTTGCTTGCTTTGGTGCCTGGTCCAAGGAAAGGAGTCCAAGTCTGCCTTCGAATAAACAATCAAATCACAAAGGCTAGCCTTAAATAGAAGGGCATAGGCTCAGCTCCTAGTTGGGGTGGGGGACTCCCTCTCTTTCAGTGCATTAAGGATTACTGTTAATATGCTCTTAATGGATTTCAAAAAAAAAGAATTCATCTTTGCACAGTAGTCAATTTCCCGCCCGTTCTGCTCCTTGAACAGACCGGCGCTGATATAAAGCTCCATGAGCCTTTCTGTGTCCGGGGAGGCAACACGGACTCCAAAGATCCAGGCCCGGTCTCAAGAGTTGTATCTCCGTCCGAACCCGTACGTACTAGCCTCTCTATACATACTCCCATTCACGTTATTATTCCCGACCTTATTGACATCTCGCTCTGCGTCCGTCCCTTTCCCATATTAATATTAGCCAAGTCTAAGTCCATTGGGTGGGAACCTTTCCCACAGGGTAGTACGGTTAAGCCGAGGCAGGCGAGGTTGTAGGTGAGCGCCTTTCTCGCCCTGCGCATTTGGTTGGCAGGGTGCTCAAGGGCACTTGGTGTGGTCTGATTGGTATATTGGTTGTTCTAAATGAAGGTACTCGAAGTCTGCCCACAAAAACTTCCATTTTCTATCTTGGCCTCCGAGATTCTTTCGTGCTCTTTCTTGGCTCTGTAGACCGACCAGCGAGGCGTCCCTCCATATGTGGCTTAGCAGGCTCAGCATCAGTAACAATCTAGGCGGCTACCCTGTCTCATATGGGTTGAGAATGTTAGGTCGAGCACCTCCCTCGAGTTGGTGTGTTATCTCAGTACCTATGGCACCAATAACAGGGACAGGGGGCCCAGTCAGCGTACTATAGATTTAAACAAACGTAACCAATCCCAGACCCAACAGGGCAACGTTTTTTCCTTCCCTCGAACCAACAACTCCAGTTTTTCCCAAGTCTGAAGATAGATATGAATCCTCCGCCTCAGATGAGCGGATTATCTAATTTTTCCGCTTTTTGGGTATGTGTCTTTTCCGTTTCCCAGAGATGTGTGTGATCAAAGCCTTTCGGGCGGAATAATATATTACACCGGATTCTGGTATGGTAGCATCGGTAGAAGTACAGCTCGTCCTGACCCGTGAACGGCCTTAGAAAAAGGTCTTTTGCACTTGGGTGACGACATAAGGTTTGACGAGCATTCTCGGGTGGTAGAATGGTGTTGGGACTATTGAAACTGTCGATCTCCAACTTGAAGGTGGGCGGGAGATAGATAAGGCCTGCAAGGGCACTGTCTAGTTCTCGACTCGATTATCTTGTATGAGCTGAGTGGTAGACCAATCCTACCATAACGAAAGGGGTGAGGAAGAAAAACAAAGATCAACCTACTACCAAAAGGAAAGGTGATACCCCGCTGAAGGCAGCAAGCACCATCCACTTGCTGGAACGAGGCCTTTCTCAACTCTTGGTCTATTGACGCTCTTCCGGTCAAGTCCTTGGTAACTTGACTCCACAGGGCTCATGCAAAAAAGCGACTGGGTTAGTTTGGCCTTTAAAGCTGACCGAAAGACGTTATACCTAACGAACTAGCGCAGCTGTGGGACTCTCGCTAGTATTGACTTCCTGGACTACGATGGTGGCTCCTCATCCGAGGAGTAATGCACCTGTAAAGGGAGGGCATTCAGTCCAGCATCCAATCAGCAGCTGGACTGGAAAATAGATACAAGAATGATTATAGAGTTCCCATCTTTCCCGATTGGCTCTGCTTTTCTCGAATGCAGGTATGAAACCAGGAAACTAGCCTTAATTAGTAAATAAAGCGGAAACAAACCTGTGGGATAAGTCAGCAAATCACATCATATATCGGATATCGCATCGGAAAGAGAGATTGATTCTCCCTTCCGGGCAAGTCCTGAGGAACGTCGACTTGATAGTCTTTATCCCCACTGGGTAAGTGGGAATCTGATTCATTGATTTGATTGAACCTAGCGGGTAGCGCGCTACTTCAAAGCTTGCACCCGGCAACTCCTTCCACTTCTCCCAGGGACAGGGACTACGGCTTGACCTTCGGGGAAGAACTCCGTGGGACCCCTCCTTTCCTTCTAAGGCGCCTAGATAGTGAAAGGTTATCCCTTTGCAACACTGGAAGCTAAGCAAAGTCACAAAGCTGGCTGACTACGCTCGAGCAGAGCTCAGGCCCGGAGGTGGTGGCTGAACTCGCCGCAGAGTTCAGGAGCGAGCAAGACTATCTTGGTGAATGCAATAAGAATCGGCTGCTTGCCGCAGCAGAGTGCTTTGCCCATGCTGCTATCCGCCGCCGAAGCGAAAAAGGGATTCGTGCTTGGATGTCGAGATCAAGGGACTCTATCCAATCCATGCGGCGAAAGATATTTGTGGTGGAACAAACTCAATCAATAAATATATATATATATTTGTTTGCTTCGATACAAGAGATCGGCCCCGAAGCAAGGTATGGTGGGTGCCAGCAACTTCCGTACCGTACACAGATATAGATTCATTCTTCGTACCTGGTCCAACTTCACAACCCTTCGCGGGTTGGTCAGAAGTCAGTCTTGTTTGGTAAGACGGAATTGGACAAAGCAAAGAAAAGAGAGTGCTCGACCGGAACAACGGCCAACAAAGACCGTAATTACATAGATAACTGCTCCTCCCTTTCCCTTTCTCCGTTTAAGGCTTTAAGGCGAACCGTATGGCGGCCAGAAAGAAAGACGACCTAACCTTCTCGTAGATGGTGTCAGTGAGAGCAACTTGAGTATCCCCCGTTGACCTTCTTTTTTAGATAGAATCTTCAATGAGTGGAAACAAGCAACCTTACTAATAAAGGTGCGCTTGTTGAGTAAGGCCGGCTTTCGAGCCCAAGCCCCTTTAATATGATGAGGAGAAGAGGGGCCGCCCTCTTTTCTTTTCTGCACCAATCTTTATTTACTACTATATTTCTTTTTTTTGGGTGTATAGCTCAGTTGGTAGAGCATTGGGCTTTTAACCTAATGGTCGCAGGTTCAAGTCCTGCTATACCCAAACCTACCTTACTACAACATAAGGACAGAAGGTAGGAAAGAATTTCTCACTCTTCTAAGCGGAGTTATGTCAAAAGGACCAACGACGATGAAGGAGGAGTAGGAGCAGGAGCTAAAATTCGGACGGAATCGCGAGATAGACAATGAGAAAAAGCCAAGAGGGGAGAGCACTTAGACATTTCACTTTGAGTACAGGGAAGTCCGCTGGTAGGAATGATTCAGGGCGTATTACGGTTTTTCACCGAGGGGGTGGATCGAAGCGATTGCAGCGAAGAATTGATCTGAAACGAAGCACTTCGTCTATGGGCATTGTAGAAAGGATAGAATATGACCCTAATCGTTCTTCTCGGATCGCTCCAGTACGATGGATCGAGGGGGTGCAGCTACGCCGCCAGAGGAAATGCAACACGATAGAGGTACGGAGTGGCTCGACCGATAGGGAGAGGTTACTATGTATCTCGACTGGTAAGGAGAGGAAGGTTGCTCCGCCGCGTAAGATCCTCGAACCTACCACGACCACCATCCGCGGCCTATTTTCGTTCTCTTCCCTGCCCGGGAAGGTGGATCAAAGAAAGGTAGCTTGCTTCTCTCCTGGACTGATGGCGGCTTATGTAGTGGTCGGCCTTCCTACCAGAATGCCTCCTTGGTTGAAGAGTAAGGGCGCAGGAAGCAAAAAAACTTGCGCGAAGGACGTTTTCTTCTCTGCCTTCTCCTCTCCAAAGGCCAAGGGAGAGACTGCATCCCTTTCTTTCGGTAGCTCTTTTGCTTTCCCAAGGATAGCGGTAGCTGGGGCAAAGCCCGCTTTCTTCGCTCCGCGAATGAGAGATAAACTCAGAGGAAAAAACACGTTCTCTCTTTGCGAGGTCCGACAGTGGAGAACGCATAGCATTCTCTGGGCACATAGGATCAAACGTAAAGCAGCGCTTTCTCTAAAGAGTTTTAGAGGGCAAGAGACTTTAGGGCTTGTTGGAGCTGCTGAGCATAACGAATCGAAGCCAAAGACGGATCAAGGTAGCTTGCCTGCCAAGCCGATAGGCGAAGGGCCGAAGGATGGAGCGTGCAAAGTCGATCGTGCACCTGTCGTGTGACCCGTTGGTCCTAAGCAATGTCTTGCGCGAAGCGACCCACCTAGAAACAGCTCTCCTTTATGTTAGGGGGCACTAAAATGGAACTTCGATCGGATGCGGGTATCCAATCCCGCCGCTGAGATGTCCAGCGGATTCCTGGGCCTTGACGAATGGCCGGCCACCTTTTACGTTAGAAGAGCAAAAGGCCCGGGGTATAGCAGGATGAACCAATGTGAATGAGTGTAAGCTTCGTTGCCCGAACACGATTGGTGCTGACCACACTAGGTGCTACCGTGGTAGCAAGAGAGGCCAGGCGGTGACAATTGAGAGGTTGTCACTGAGCATTCCTAGTCACACGGGAAGAGAGGTCAAATGGCAAGGCAAGGCCATACGCCCGTTTGGCTCCTCGCGGAGTATAGCTCACATCCAAACATCTGATTGGGGAACGGGGCAACGCCCATGAAGCTCCGGCGGAAAGGGAAGGCCTGCCAGGCCGTATGCCCATGGGTGCAGGATTCTTCGAAAAAGCGCGGGCTGACTCGGAGACCTGGGACCTTGGCCTAGCAACGAATGAAGGGGAGCTCGAAGAGCTTTCTCCGCCAGCGGCTTATGTAGTGGTCGGCCTTATAAAGCTCGCTAAGCTTCGCTTCCCTCCCCCTTATTAAATGAAGTGGAAAGTCTTCACTTAGTAGTAGTAGTCGGCATTCTATAAGCGACTTGTCGAGTCTACGAAGCAAAGCTTCTTGTAGTCGGCCCTTCATTCCTCTCCCTATCGGTCGAGCGTCTTCAAACCTCCCTTCATTTGCTTGCCTCCTCCCAGCTCAGAATGCCTAATGCCTATTATCTTATCTAGTTCTAGAAGCTAACCGCCAGAAGCTCACCCTTCGGGTCTCGCTTCCAGCGCGGGAGGCCAAGCATTCTGCGTCACGTCCCGGCCTGGGAGCCCCGTTCGCCTTTGGTACTTCAGTAGATCTTCAAAAAAAAAGCGCTACTTCAATGCAGCCTTAACTACAACTACATTACGCAAGCTCCACCAATACCTATACCTACCTATAGAGTCAAAAAAGTACCAGTGACGGTTACTTTGACGGTTTATGGATTCAGTCAGCTAAACTCCTCAATAAATATCAACAAACAACATGTCGTGACCGGTTAGGCTTGGTTTACTTTGTAATGAATGTAAACTAAAATAGGTGGCGTTTATTCAAAGAAAGGGAACCGAAGGTTTCCTTATAGTTCAATGGCTCCCACCCACACTCAGCTAAGAGCGTAGGAGACTGCAACGGGTTGTGAAACCCCATTACAGTAACAAGGAGTTGCATGGTTCCTTTTCACAATGAGGAGGACTAGTAACCGTAGGTAATACCCCACAAGTCTAATCTAGGCCAACTTCCTGTACAATATCATAGAGACGCCATAGTAGACCCCAACGCACTAATAAAGGATCAGTGCGTCGGACATACCAATGGGACTCCACAAGAGGACTATCCAGGAAAGCCTCAAGTGGGACCGAGGGGTCCATAGATAGCAAGCTATACCCCTTGACATAGCCTAACCATGACTTCACCCAATTCCTTAAAAGAGAGTACTCCAAGAAGCTTATTAAAGAAGCATCCCCTCAAACTCAAAGAGCTCAAGAGGAGGAGTCTTTAACTCACGGGGAGCTAACCTCTCCAATAAGTACCTTTTAAGTTTCCCTAAAAGGTATGGGTTTAAGGGAAGGCCACCATCAAGGAGCAAATCCATCGGTAACTTAGTCCTTCGGAAAAGAAGCCGAAACCGACGCCATTTGGCCGATTTAGACTTTTTCCCAGCAGAGCGAGTTCGGTAACCTGCTCCACCAATCCGCATCAAGAGAGAATAATCCTCCACATGAGACTTCTCCCTAATGGCCATAAGACCATAAGGGTGATGGAAGCCAAGTAAGGTTCGCATGGATATCGGGGATAAATCCACCTGCATACCCTTAACTAAGAACCTCTTAGCGAACTCGGCAGCACCTGAAGACGACACCAACGACTTGTGATAAGAAAGATTAACACCAAGTCGTTGAAGAGCTAACCTGTACTACTCAGCAACCAGTGGATCGGTGATGAGAACATCATCACCTAGCACTGCATACCTATCGAACCGGACCCCTGGTCTAACCTGCTCCGCTGCCCACCACACCAGTAAATGGTGCGAAAAGGCAAACAGAGGCCAAGAGCCATAATATCCCAACGGTTGACCAGCAACGAACGAAACTGTTGCGTACCGCCTAACGAACGGCACAATAAAAAGATTCGTCGCAAGAGTGCTATTAACAACACTCGATGCGAATGACCGGTCAAACAGTAGGGCAACTATTTCAAATAGATAGACTAGTGGCCACCTATCTGTGGCACTCTTCAAATCATAACTGAAACAGTTGTCGCTGGGAACTAACCGACGCAAGGGTCTAAGTTGATCATAGGTGCCGTCCATTGGAATGGTCTTCAATATAGACGCAAACCAACAGTGCACGGGTCTTAATAACCTTTGGTTAATATAGTTACCAATTGCGAATATACGACGCTTTCCAGCTCCCTCAAGAGAACAACCTAGTCGCCCCGGTACCGGGGGAATCCCAAGGTCGTCACAAGACGGTAGAAGAGGACCTATTCGCCTCTCAAACCAGTCTAAATCTTCTGGTGTGAACTTTTTATTATTCACATCAAAAGCGTAACGAACCCTTGGAGGCCAAAGACAGCCCTGATAAAATTGCTCACCTTTTGCATGAACAAAGTTCATAAGGAACTGAAAGGCCCCCAACTCATGAGGAAAAGACGTGAAAGAAGAACGGAAACGAGAAACCTTCTCAGGTTTCAGTTTCATACGTTCAATCCACACCCTTTTCGTCAATGAGTGGGTTGGTAAAGTTTTCCAGGTTGGTTCAAACGTAAGCCCTTGTTCAAGGGGAATACGTTTTATCCAGGGAACATAGCGATTAACCAGGCGGTTAAAACATTCTTTGATTGAACCGACTAGCTCCAAGACTGAATCCATGTCAGTCACTGGTGTCACTATGCTTGCAAAAGTGGACTTATCAACCTTCTTGGCCAAGGTAATAACCTTAGACAAAGAAAAAATTGACAAATACCATTTTACAAGTAAATCAGACTTTTCGTCTCTCCGGAGAATCATCGCACGATGATGAGGCGGAATAATCCGAGGGAGCCCAGACCTAGTGAGGGAAACTGGAAGCGCACCTGAAGGGTGGACGAATTCATCTCCACCATAGGCCATCATTAAGGCGGAGGCCGCTTGTTTGAGATATAAGGCACAAAACAGCCAACCAGACTTGCGGCCCAACTGAAGGATGCGTTTAGCAACACCGAAGGTTTCCTTGGTACTTTAGTAGTACGACTGTTGTTATACTACTATTAAGATTAAGTAGCTGTACAACAGAATGCCGTTTGCCTTGACTTTAGTATTGAGTATTAAGTAGCTAAGTTTCCAAAGGTGGGTGAACAGCCCCCTGTCCTTTATAGTCGTAAAGGGCTTCTCAGAAAAGTAAGGAAGGAGGCATTCGAAAGGCCGACCACTATATCATAGGCCTTCTGGTGGGAAGGCCGACGACTACACGGACTCTATACCAAGTCATGAGCGATAGCGAAGCCAAGCCGCCGCCTATAGGCGAAAGGACGAAAGCCCCACGAAGGCCTATGATATAGTAAGAAAGAAAGTACGAAAATAAGTACGTTAAGGTTACGAAGTCACTTAGCCGTCTACAAAGGGAAAGGCGTCGGTACGGAGTCACGTCAGCTGTGGATATAGACTAGGCTATAAGGAACAGAGTTTTAAACTATGGACCGAGACTACACTAAGGAACAAGGAAGCTTGACTGAGCAAAGAAGTCAAGGAACGAAGCTGCTTCTCTAATAGCCCCGTTGAATAGGAGGCGAAGGCTTTTTGAAAAAGTCTTTTTTTTGGGTGTAAATGCATTTTTTTTAATTTCTATTTAGAGAGAGAGGGCTTCAAGTTCTTAGGAAGAGCCGTACGAGGCAGCTCACGTACGGTTCGGGAGCCGAGCCCCAGCACAGGCAGGGGCTTAGGTCAACACTTATATAATAGCCAGTCATCAATTGGAAGCGGGCAAGATGGTGATGAATTGCAATTGGTCTAAACCTTCGACCAGCGACTTATTGCGACCCGCCCAGAATGCCAATACATACTAAGACCTTATTCACATCAGGAGGAGCTACGGCAGCTCGAGGAGGAGCTAGGGCGGACCCAAGAAGCCCAAGAACGGGATAGGGCCCGAGCCGTAGAGCGACAAAGACTTTGGCAGGACATATATAGAATCCGCCAAAGAAGTCAGGTTTTCAAAATCGAAAAGGAGATTCAGAATTAATGAAATTCAATATCAGCAAGACCGACGAAGAAGATTCGGTCGTGGGTAGAAACTTTGCTTGGGCCTTTCGTTTTCGATTCCCATTAGCCGGGTAGCCTTAAAATTCGCTTAGTAGCTTAACTCTTTCTACTGGCGTGGCGCTGCTGGATGCTTCTGATCAATAGAACAGGAAAAGGAGTCAGCCAAAAAGAAAGACCACCAAAAGTAACGACCACCAAGATACGCATAGTGATTCGATCTTTTGATCACCCATTTTTGGAAAACCATTTTGGGGGGCTTCCGCCTTACACACGGAAGATTGGATTGCCTGAATCACGAGTCTTATATACTGTGTTACGATCACCTCATATTGATAAAAAGTCCAGAGAACAATTTGAAATGGAAATCAAGAAACAATTTCTGGTCATAAAAACAGAAACGCATGAATTGCGCAAGAAGTTCTTTCGGTTAAAACGCCGTGCGACTCGGAGGACATAAGACTGATTGGTCAAGCCAAAAAGATTGCCGGCAGAATGCTCCTACCCCACCATGCCTGGCCCTTTACCTTACCTTAAGAAGAAATGGGGGGGTATGAAGCGTGGGAAAGAATGCAAGAAGTGTATGATACAACAGGTAACCTTAAGGAGTGGCGGCAAAGCTCTTGATTGATCAACGCGAGTGAACTGTGCTTAGACGCTTCGTAAAACCGCACCGATCTACGAGAGGAGCTGATGGATGAGTAGGCTTCCCCTTTCGATTCACGGAATGTGATCTGGGACACGATGGGGGTTTGCGTGCCTCGGTAGGAAAGAGATCACCGGAGTATAGCACAAGATCGCCTTTTTTTTCTTGCTGCCATGGGGTCGACCTGTAAACAAGGTAAACCCAATGGGAACCAAAAACAAACGGGAGGGTACCACATTGACATTGGGCAGAAGACGATCCAAAAAGCGAAGGCTCACCCAGCTGAAGGCGATCGGCAGTGAGGGAAGCTTACCTTATTATTAGAGAAAGGGGAAAGGGGCAACCTATCTTACTAATAATAAGAAAGGGGGTGAGATAGGCGACAGGTAGCTTGCTTCCAAGCCGGCCCGGCCGCGAGGAATCAAGAGATCTTTGCCGGTGCTGACTTGGATCTCGGGTGACGGAATAAGGCGCCCAGAAGCGACGAGCAGTCGCGGTCGAAGCTTGGCTCTAGGCGATAGGCTAGCAGTAAGCTTGGCTACAGCGAAGCGCTTACCAAGCGCGAAGGAAAGGGCCTTCGCCACTTGAGCCGTATGCGGGGGAACTCGCACGTGCGGTTCTTAGGGGGGAGAGCTAGTAGGAACCATCCTATCCCAATAGCGTATATTTGGAGCTCAATATGAAATCCTATTTTCTTGCAAGACCCGTTCGGATAAGGGAAAACTCCAGAGATTGCTTCGAAGTAAGATCCTTGCGTTGACCCTTTCCTGAACCAGAACCGGGGGGGGGGGGGAGGAAAGAAAAGGGGATCAAAATGTCCCATCAATAAAGTGAGGGCTTTCCGGACCTTCCCCACCCCCCTTTCCATTCTTCCTTCCCCTCTCACTCCCCCTTTTTCAAGAAATAAGCCCCGCTCCCTAAGGGGCCCCTCTCTGATAAGGAAGGAAACGAAATAAAAAAGATTTTATGACAAATCCGGTCCGATGCCTGTTCTCCACTATTTTTCTTTTTACTTTAGCGTCAAGCTACATTTTTTGTCTATTCCCTGTGGAGGTAATAGACAAACTGTGGTTTTTTTCGCTGTTCTCCAGCAGCGGAATCCTCTATGCAACGCTCCATGCGAAAACCCTGCCGGAACAGGTCATGGGTTGGAGCGCTTTTAATTTAGGAGCGCTTTTCATCTTCATCTTACTGGATAGACTCCAAGTTGCCCTCCTCTTCTTTCTTTGGTTTACCCTTTTTATTTTTTGTCTGTTCTTTCTAGATAAAAAGAAAAAAGGGGAGTGGGATACTAAAGCCCGCTTTATCTGCTTTTCTTTGAATATTTTTGTATATATGATCTTCTTGTACTTAGCGTCTCTGACAAAAAGTATGTTGTCCCATGCGCATGCTCTACTTCTTCTTGTACTTTTTTTGCTCTCTTTTGACCTAATAGGTCACTTTCTACGAAAGAAAAAAATCTTCCTTTTGATATCTACCATCCTATCCCTAGGTGGGGTAACCCTATTTGCTTTTCTTTCCGACCCGCTACATCTGCTTGGAAGCATCGGAAGCATTCTTTTTATTTTATTGCCCCTCAAAGGGGCTGCCGCAATCTTTGTTCTTTTTAGAGCGAAAACCCTGCCGGAACAGATCATGGGTTTGAGCACTTTTAATCTAAGTCTGATTTTGATTTTTTTTGTCCTGAATCTTGTTCCTTTTTGTATTTTTTTGATCTTTTTGCTCCTTCTTATATGCCTTTTTTTTTCCCTAGTTTTCCTTTTTTCCCCTAACAAATTCGATATTTTAATTAAAGTTATAAAACAGGAGTTTCAAGTCCTGTTTTTTTCCAATGCAGCTTTGTCAGTGTACCTATTTTCAGTTTCGGTGCCTGATAAAGAATCTATCATTTTTGAGCATGGAGTGGCTTTGTCTGGACTAATTACTTTTATATATATATTAAACAAATTACTTGCCCCCATTCTGCGTATATTCTCCGAAGAAGGAAAGGAGGATCTTTCTTTCAACAGCGTAGAAGACATTACAGAATTAGCTCAAAGAGATCAGACTAGTCTTACTCAAGACAAAGACAGAACTAATGAGAGCAAAGACAAAGACAGAACGAAGACTAATGATACTCAAGACAAAGACAGAACTACTGATAGGAAAGACAAAGACGGAGATAAAAAGAAAGGAGATCCTCCCATATAATAACTAATAAAATAACAAGATAAGAGAAAGAAGAGGTTCAGACCTTAGGACTTTAGGACAGGGGACAGATACGAGGGCTACTAGATGAGGGACTGGTGGGACAGGGAAATGGAATAGGAAGAAATGGGGACTGGAGGGAAAGGACGGACTCAGATGTACTTTTGGGGGATGACTCTTCCCCTTTTCTAGGAACTGAGCAATCAAAAAAAGGCCGGGAGAACTACATGCAAGGTCTGATACCAAGCCTCTCACTTCTTTAAGTTTACTTGATGAAGTTGCAGACTAGGTTATGGGTATGTAGGCGCTCGCTCCAGCTTGTCAAAGAAGGCTGAACATCACCAGACATGATGGTTGGGCGGGTTCGACCTATTTCCGGCAAAAGAAAGTCTAAAGTCTTAGACCAAATCTTCCTACTCGTCCTATAGTTTACAGTCTAAACTCTTAGGTAAACTCTTCTATTCCTTACAGAGAATGATGGGACCAAAGAAGCAAGGAACTGAGCTGCTTCCTCCCTCTCCTTATCAGTCGAGCCCGTTCCTCTCGCTATCGCTCGAGATCTTTCAGAGCCTCTCCTTACCAGTCGAGAACTCCGTGCCTATAGCCTGAGCGCTTTAGTTTGATTGCAGGGGGAAGAAGATGAGCTTTTATGGAAGCAGAAGGAGCGGCTATACTATGGTTTAGTGATCACTTACGCAATTCGACTTATGCTCTTTTGCGAGATGAGATCACTCTCTCTTTCCACTAGGCTAGTGAATGCACCAATGAATGCACCCGGTACTGCATCTTCTTCTCCTTCGCTTAGGCTTGCTACTAGATTCATTCCAAAGCTTACAGAAAGAAAGAGATTCATATCGGAATCGAAGTCAGGGCAATATTCAAGAAGATAGGATAAGAAAGAGATACTGATACCGATACTGAGTACTAACTACTAAGACTGAGACTGGATACTGATACTAATGAGAGGTTAAAGAAGTCACTGAACTATCCTACAGGCTACATTAAGAATTGATATTGCTTACAAGCAAGGATGCAGATTGATTACGCGCATTAGCTAGAAAGCCCAAGCCTATTGTCTTAGTGTTCAACTAAGGTGCAGGAATCTCTTACTAAGCTGTTCAATTCACCGGTCCGGTGTAAGCCTATCCACTCTTTACATTACAGGTATTGAGCAGAGCAGAAAGCAGAAAGCAAATGAGCGTCTTCAAACCTCTCCCTCTGGTCGAGAAGAACACTTCATGCCTCTCCCTATCGGTCGAGAAGAACACTTCATGCCTCTCCCTATCGGTCGAGAAGAACACTTCGTGCCTTAAGGCTTAAGGGAATTTGCCGTTGAATCAAGATCAGGCCTATTTATTTGACTAAGGGTTGTATTGAGCTTAGTGTTCAACTAAGGCTAAGGTTAGAATATGCTCGACTGTAAGGAGAGGCCAGATAGGGCCAAAGCTTGCAACTAGATTCAAAAGCTGGAGCTTTCCTTCCCTTCTAACAAACAAGCAAGCAATTGAATACAAGACAAGACTCTACGATGGTAAGAATGAAAACAGCACGATCAATTCGAACTCAGCTAAAGAAGAAAAGAAAAGGTAGAAAGATTTGTACAAGTCAGTCACAGGAGAAGAAGGAGATAACTTAGAAAGATAGATTGAATCGGGCAAAGCCTAGAATGGCATAATTGTCCCTTGCTTGCTTGTTACAGTAAGGTTTTTATCACTTACTTGATAGAGGATGGTATTCAATTAGCTTGGCGAATGGAATTGCTTTCATTTAGCCTGAAAGGAGAGGAGCGAGAGGATTGATTTGATTTAGCTAGCTCGACTTCAAGGAGAAGATTTAATCTCTTTTTCAACCGACATGCTATAGACTATTGAGTTTGATTGCGCCCTTTCGCCCCTCTCCCTAACGGGAGAGCGTCTTCAAACCTTCACTCAAGCTATAGGATTGATTTACTTACACGAGTTCGAGTTCGGAGTTGAGGTCAGGGAAGGACTGTAACAGAATTAAGGCAAAGAAGGGAATCCCGAAAAGGAAAGCCTGACTTCGATTTGATCGCTCACATTCTCTTCCAAAGCTTAGTAGCTTAGTAATAAATTCCTGCGCTTACGCTTGCTATTATCTTACTGCGAGAAAGAACGTAGATAGAGAGCGAGCTGCCAGCACTTGCACCTCGCTCTTCTAATAATAAAATAAAGAGCAGCCTGCTGCTTTATCATCTTCTAGTAACGACCAGTTGCCTACGGATTCTTCTTCATCCTCAATCGCAGCAGAGCCATCTCTGCGCTTGAATGGTTCTCCCTGGCCCGATTTAGAGAAAGCACTTTTCCTTTGCTTGCGAAAGAACTTTAAGTGGCTGGATGGTTGGTTGACAGGTGTCTGGCTAACAAAGAACCCGACAAAAACTAGTACAGTAGCGCCCTAGGCTATTTGATATAGTATAGCCGCGGAGACGACTTGCGTCAGGCTAAAGCCCCCTTGCTTGCTGACCCGAAATTGACCAATACGAACTCGGGCTAGGCTGTGTTGCTTGATGAAAGAAGCTTATCTGTGTGGTTCAACTGAACTCGTTGTATCAGTTTCTTCCTTATATTGTACCTCTTTATTCGGATAAAGGTGAGTGCCAAAGTCTGGTTCCACTAAGGAGTAGGTTGTCCTATCTGATTGAGCGGGTCCAGACTTTTTCCGGCAAAGCTAGGAACGTGCGTCAAACCTTTCGGCCCCGTGTTAACCACATAAAAAAAAAGAAACGATTCATTCTATTCCGTCGGTTCTATTGGACTAAGACCCAGAGGATATCCTCCAGTGGGCATTCGGGCTCCTCCCTCCCTTCACGGTCGCAGTAGTCTTCTTAGCCATAGGGTTTCCTTGCTCGCCCGTAACTCCTCTGTTGGCATTGGTTCCTTTTCGGTATGGCTACTGAGAATGAACCCGACACATCGGTCGAACATTTGATTTTACCAGAGGATGCAGGATTAGATGACGCTTTCGACAGCAGGATTGGATATGATTGATTGGGGATACCGAAAACTTACCTATTGTTTTAGATGCCTTAAGAGATCTTTATTTCAATGGACCCAAAAGTGAATGCTACATCCAGGCCGTAGCAGTCTACGTCAATATTTTGGGAGGGACATAGTAACCCGGGGGCTTGATCCTAATATATATATATTTTCTTCATCAGGGAACAATTTGAGATCCAAGGGTGCCGCTTCTCTACGCGGAAACTCTACAAGAGCCCCTTTTAGGATAGGGTTGAGCGGGATCTCAGAAAGCACGGCCCCAACTCTACCTATATTCAAAAAATTCTGAAATGAAAGACGTTAAGAGAGGTACTGTAGTTCTGCATGAGTTCTTTTCATTTTCAAAAAGCGGCATTCCCCCAGACTCTAACGAATCAGCAAGCTTCACCCCTCTCCAACCAGTCGAGTGGCATTAGCTCCTGAAGTCATCTAACTGGGACATCTGTCCTTTGCAAGCCCTCTCTAACTCCAGCCAAATCTAGCTACAGGCTACTCCCAAATCATAAGCTAATCCCAAGTATGCAAATCGCTTCTCCTTGCTTTAGTTACTTAACTAAAGGAGCTATCTCATACCTTGAGGATAAGGAGAGGACTTAGATCTTATAAGGATAGTATATTTAGAAAGCCCTGGTTCTAGCTACCAAACCCCCTTTCTTTGCCTTGACTCCCACATCAAATGCTGCTTGCGTGCTTACCCCAAAGCCTTATAACTGCTGGCTTTACTACAGGCAAGTCCCAAGCAATTACTAAACTCCAAGCTACTCATGCCAAGCTGCTAACCAAACCAAGCTACTCAAATAGAACAAGGAGCTCCACTCATAAGAGGTATTTGAACTGCAGCTCCCATCCAGGCTATATAACTCGGAAATCGGGATCGGGAAGAAGAGCATGCAGCCATGAGACTAGTTTCCCATTGTCCCGAAGTAGAATGGCTTGAGTTCTCACCTAAAGCGAGCTTGTATGCGCATTTAATTCTTCTATCTTTTCAGTTTCTGTAACGGATTAAGCGTTAGAACGGGAGTTAGAACGCCCGAATGTCTCCTCTCATTGAGTAGCTGATACTACTGATTCAGTTAAGGCAAATAGCCCATATAATCTCTCCTGTTGGTCAATCCCACCTTGCGACCTTCATCCCCTTCGAATGAACAAAGTAAACTCCCCTAATGTCTTTAGAGCAGCATACCTCTAGCTGATTGATAGTGAAGGGCGGTAAGAAGCCCTATTCAAGCTCATTCTAGCGAACGATCCTTGCCTACTTCCTTTCCAACTACCTTAGCGTCATCTCGGGAAGGTGGATTGCTTTGGATGCTTCCTGTTTAAAGTAAGGACTATGCTCAGATGGGCCTCCTCGCAAAAGATTTGATTCGATGCTTAGAATATAGGGTCAATATGAACTAAGAAGCTGCGTGGGAATCCCAGTATTCAACTTACTTCTCCTCGTCTTAGGAAGCTCCTTCAATCTATAAAGATTTAAGGTTGCGAGTGCACTACTAGGTAATGCTAATGAAATCAATGTAATCAACAACTTTGGAAGAGGCTTTTGGTCTCTTCGATAGCAGAAGAAGAATCATTCCTCATTCACTTCCAGGTACGTAGTCGCTATGGCGAAACTATTGGAAAGAAGAGCTAAGCCTTCCACTCCTAATCCAAATCCAATTATTACAATCTCGAAGGGCTAATTCATAGCAGGAAAGATCAGATGCGGATGAAATTCTAACTGCTGGGGCGCTTACTGGAGAAAGATCCTCTCAGGCAAGCGATGGGACTCCTGGGAGGGGGCCCGAGGCTATTTTTAAAAGAAATCCTTTTGAAACTATCAAAAAAAGGAATCCATTCCTCTCCCGCCTTCTTTTCGCCCACACCCTGGACAGTGGCTGGACATCTCGGAATCTCATCTACCATTAACATTCAAGATTTTCGAATTCACAGCGAACCCGCTATCTTGCCACTGACGACGCCATCCAAGGGATTTCGAAACACAGCATCGTCACCATAGACTTGGAATCGGATCCCTCTCCTCCTCCTGCACGGACAGAGATGTCTGGCAGTGAGGGTAATTGCCAGGGCAGAGACGGAACGCTCAATGACCCAATCTCCAATTCCTCTTGTCTGCATGTAATAGATCCTTTAATCGGCCAGTCCATTCCTTCCTCAGATCGGATGGTGATGACTGAGAACGAAGGGCAGATCGTTGATCCGAAGGAAATACGGAGTTACCCAAACCCCAATTCCTCTTGCATGCCTGGTATTGCTTCAATAATTGCTAATTCTAATCCTTCTTTGCAAGGGATAGGTTAGATGAGAGAGAAGGGTTGCTAGATGATTTGAATCCACATAGATTTGGCATACAAGAAAACAAAGTGGATTCTCCAGCGACCATTGAGACCTACGGAAAGAACCTTTGCCCGACACTTTCTGATGATGATCGTTTGACGAAAAAAGTCAAATTAAGTGACAAGGAAGTGAGGACGGAAGGAATGGTGATAGATGAAGGAAATCGGGAAGAGAAAACGGGATTTGAATCAATGCAGAAACCTTCTTTTCGTGATACTCTATTAGGATCTGATAAAAAGAATGAGTCGCTGTTAAGTTTTCATGGTGAGCTCGATATCAAGGATGAAGACATCACCATCACTACTGAAAATCTTCTACCGACCATTCGATTTTCTACAAGGGTGCACAGTCTGTTTAACTCGTGTTTTAGACTAACTTTGGTGGTGAAGCTTCTGGGAAAGCCAATAGGCTATAGAACACTCTTGGGGAGACTCCCTAGCTTATGGGGTCTGAAAGGATCGTTTCAACTCATTGATCTGGAGAATGCATTCTTTCTGGTCAAATTTCATCTTGAGGAAGATTATATGAGGGTTTTGGAGGGAGGTCCTTGGGTTATTTTCGGACATTATTTAACTGTTCAGCCTTGGGTTACTTCTTTCAATCCAAACACGGATCGGATTACTAAAGTGGTGGTTTGGATTAGACTCCCTGGCCTTCCCATACAGTATTATCATAAAAGTGTTCTCAGAGCTATTGGGAAGGTTTTGGGAGATGTTATCCGTATCGATTATAATACGGAGTCTATGGGTAGAGGAAGGTACGCAAGAATTGCAGTTTCTCTTGATCTTAACAAACCTCTCATCTCGCGTATCAAAGTCGATGATCGTGTTCAGATTGTTGAGTATGAGGGACTTCCGAGCAAGTGGATGAAGGTTGCTTTTTCTAGTCCACTGAAATCGCTTCTATAGGTCATTTCAAGCCATGTTTTCGGCCCATCTTTAGGGTCCCCTTAGGTTATGCTGCTAGTTAACCAAGGTTCACCTCAGCTCAATTGAAGTGCCATTGAAAGAAAGCCCCATCTCATGTCTCAGAATCTGACAAACTTTAAACAACAACGGATACTCCACGCATGAGATAGTGATCTAACCCCACTGTATCGTGCGCATTTCTGCACTGGAGTAGATAAGACAAAGCAAAGCATGGTCGAAGATCGGTTTGGTCCTCAAGGAAGGAAGAAAAGGCCAAGGCCTCTTTTCCATATCGTTAGCCTTAGTTGGGACCTATTCTTGGGAACTATGGCTTATGCCGTACAGGTTTCACCCGTGGGGTCTCTCTTTTCTCATCTCAGCCTCCTTATTTCTCTCTTTCGGGGCTAGAGCACAAATCCGAGCGATGAAGCTTTTCGAGAAAGGCCCTGGAGAAGCTCACTGATAGGCGCATATAGAGATGTCTCCGTGGAAGTTGCCCTTGGTTTTCTTCCATGAATTTATTCCCAATCAAGGTTTTCCTCTGACTAAGGAGCGATTCTGGCTTTACGTCACCCTCTTTCTTTCGGAATATGCCTCTAGTCAATATACGAGATAAGCAAGGATCAATCAATAGTAAAGATAGCCACGGGCTGTTCTTATCGTCGAATCCGCTGCACAAATCTCATTCTATAGTAATGTCGGCAATTCCGCTGCTTCGGCTCAAAGCGAATAGGCTGGCGAGAAGGAGAATTAGATTTCTTCTTCTATTCCCAAGTTATAGTCCAAAAGACTAATTCAATCCCACTCTTGGGTAACCTTATCTCCATTTGGCGGATTTAACACTGGTCACATCAAAAGAGAATGAAGGGCGTTCTACCTAATGCGCCATAACTCCTTCGAGAACGAAATCCCAAATACAGATTGGGCAAACTCTACCCCATCTTCAACTCCAATTCCTGTCCTGGGGGAGAGGTCCATTCTCAAGAAAATTCCGTCCTCTCTCTTTCTTACTAGGCGACAAAGCGGAATCCCCTATGTAGAATAAATCCTTTGACCTTTATTGCACTCGAGGAAGACCCGACCTCCGAATACCAAGCTTAAATGCTTGCCTGAGTGCGCCTATTACCCATCTCACTCGTAGTTCCCCAATCGTCTTTGGACAACCTGCCATTTGACGGCCTTTTGAAGAAGATATCGTAATATCAAGAAAAAAGATCTTACCACTTTCCTTTTTAGCTGGGCTTGTTGTCTTGTACTTTGAAAGGGACATTATTTAGACTACTACTGGCGCTTCTAATTAGGATACATAACATTATCTCTTAGGGGGAAGGTTGACTTAGCCTGCCTCTCCCATCATGACTTTCAGACTTTGCA
This sequence comes from Erythrophleum fordii, assembly GCA_032878935.1. NCBI lineage: Eukaryota > Viridiplantae > Streptophyta > Magnoliopsida > Fabales > Fabaceae > Erythrophleum > Erythrophleum fordii. Next base: position 47,466 of record JAVQMF010000014.1, read on the forward strand.
GAAGCGTCGGGCCTCCCCATCAGTTGGCATAAGAGTAAACTCTTCCTTTCCAGGAAAGGAGTTGACAGGCACTTTCTTTCGGGCATTCTTGATCTGTCTATTGGTGAGTTGCCCCCCCCTCTAGGGTGATTTGACTAGTGGAATTTCAGTATTCGATTCACCCACCTCTTCGTGATTCGCCCTCTCTCTCCGGTAATAAGGGTAGAGGAATAATCAGGAAGACCGGTTGCAATCAGTCTTTGCAAGTCCAAGATCAGCTGTGTAAGAAAAGAAGTAAGCACATTTCCAAGTCGAATCTCCTAATAGTGTTCATAGGCCCAGCAGGCATCTCACTCGGGAAGGAAGGCATTAGGCTGTGGTTCATTCATTTCTTAAGTACGCAATACGCAAGGGGGGATAAGCAAGAGCTGTGCTTACTGTGAATCTGTCTCATAGCCTTCAAAGCGTGGACAAGAAGGAGTCTGTGAATAGAATCAATCCCTTCTCGATAGCCTTAGGAAGAGTGAATAGGCACAGTACAGGGATCGAAGGAAGAAAGTAGCCAATTCTCTTTCTAGCTAGTCTTCCTTTACCAATGGAGATAAAAGGAGATAGAAGAAGAATCACATGTATGCGTGCTAAGCGTGGGCAAGCGAGGACAAGCAGAAGCTATGGAATAGAGTCTTTCCTTGCTTTGGCATTCAGTAAGTAGGTCAAGCAGTAAGTAGGCTAAATAGGCATGTATGCTTTCTTGCCCTGAAATTCTTCCTTTTAGGACAGAGGAGTATTGACCACTTATTTGAATGCAGTTTACTCTATGAATGCAAAAGAATAAGTGGTTTTTTAATATTAATAGAAGAATGGTTGTTTAATATCTTTCTTCTATGCTCTTTAGTGAGGGAGGATTTATAGATAGTAATGCTGCAACCAATTTGAGCTCTTAACGAATCCCCTGTGGAGGCAGTCTTAGAAAAAGCAGCATTGGAGGAGAACTAAGCTCTTACAGTTGCACGAAAAGCAGCGTAAGCGGAAACAGGAGAAGCAGAGGAGAGGAAGGAGCAATGGATGTAAGTAGGACTGAGACTAGTCACTATTCTGACTATTTGTTTAGGGATAGGGGAAGAAAGCAGTGACAGGGGCGAGCTTGCCCTTTGAACGGCTTCAATAGGAGGGGAGGACTTTCTCTCCTTTACCGATGCTCTTATTGTCACGTGGGCGCACTGATTAAATGAGACCACCAAGGCCCCTAGGTAAGACATAAAGTAGAACGAGATGATCTATCTATGCGAGGTTAAAAATCCATAAGAAAAGGATAATCTTCTTATTCTGTAGATTGTGACTGGACACCACATCGATGAGGACTGCGCTATGCCACCTGTCCTTACCCTGGGAGTACTGCTTTAGCAAAGCTAACGGTAGGGCAGACGGGTCTGGGACCATCTTTCCTTTCATAGGCTGGAGCAAACCTTGCGTTTACATAGCTATGCCCTTTAGTTGCATGTTCAACCTAGGCAAGACCTGCTGGTTTATCCATCATCCAATCCACAACAAATCGGATGAAAGCCTGATACTTCTCGCCTACTCAAATCAAACGAGATTGAAAACTACCATTCCGTCGAATCGGAAAAGGTTTCAAAGAGCGCAGCGCAGAAGGTCAGTTCGGTGGTAAGATCTGAAGGGGGGATTCACGGGTAACTTCGGAGGGTGGGGAAGGAAGAGCCATTGGGCTAACAAACTGGCACGAAGAAAACGACATTGGAATTTGTAAAAGTCCAGAGAAATGGATCCAATACCAAGACGCCCGACAGAGAACTATCTATAATATACGCTATTTATTACAGAAGCGCCCCAAGCGGAAACGTGCCGGGCCTCTCGAACGAACCTACCGGTCGGGTCTTAAGGAGAGCAATCATAGACCATAGTTTAACTATAACAAGCCAAAAGAGCAGAGGAACGTGGTGAACCATGCCGAGTCGGGCCTGAAGAACCGTAGTACCGTGCTGAGCCTATCAAGCCAAGGTTGAAGGGAAGGAATACAGGAATTTAGCCAAGGGGGACGGGGGGCGATTCTCGCCTCACTTGAGCGGGTAGAAGCTGGTTATTCCTAATTGGTTAACCAGAGAAAAGATTGTATATCAATGTTATCCACGAAAACGAATGAAAAGTTAAAAGATCTTTTGATTACCAACCATTACCAAGCAATCGCCTTTCCTCTAATGCCCTTCCTTTCTGATCGAATCCGATCAATAAATTAAATTTGTTATCACGCGGCAAGAAATGAAATAGAAGAATTTTATGCCCCCTCTCTTTCAGTTGAGCTGATCGCCTCGCTTCGCTAGTTAGAGTTGTGCTCTTCCTGAGCTGATTGCGTGCGCCTAGAGCTGTGTTGACGGAGCTACTTCTTGCTGTGTGCCCGGTGCCCACCAAAGAAAGCACAGACTCTACTCACCCACTACTGGACTATTCTACGGGCTGGTGAGACTATTCCACTACAGATTGATGGACTTAAAAAAATTTGCTGACTTAAAATGAAAAAAGGAGTTAAGACTGACGGTTTAGTGATCGAGCAAAGATAGACGACAACTGTAAGCTCTATTGTGCTCGCTTGTTTAGGGTAAGGGGCTACTCATTCCCATTACAGTTAATCAGTCATCCCAAGAAAAGTCCTATACATAGCTAAACACCGGGCTGGTTCCTAATACGCGAAGGATTGAAACCATTTTTTTGTTTTTCTTTCAATCTATAATATATTGCTCTAGCCTAGCTAGAGGAACAGAAAGACAAGGAGACATGATAACGAGGATCGAAGACGCTCTACTGATAAGTAGAGGATCGAAGACGGAACGAAATCGAATGTCATCAAGCAATTCAATTCCTGACTAGTCGTAGTTAGCCTAAAGACCTGAATAAGAGGTTTCGGCGTATCGGGGCTACCTACTTTTTGGCTAGGAACGACTTGCCTAGTTGGAACTCTTCTCCGCCGACTCCTGAGGCTAGAATGGCGTACGTAAGATCAGTGCGTTCTTGCCCGCTTGGTACTTTGATCCCTAATCTATCTGATCCCGAGCCTGTAATCTCCTTCTTCTACCAAGAGAATGCCTTTCTTTTGGTAGCTACCGATTACTTCACCAAATGGGTCGAAGCTGAGCCATCTAAGGTCTGTCTTCCCTACCAGATCAGGTTTTCCCAGACGCGAGTCGAGTCATCTTCTTCATCAGGCTTCCTTCTCGCAGTCGAAGCGGTAGCGGTACTGGAACGAGTTCCCTATTCGATATGGTTTCATTCCACCAGTCCCCTAACATAGATAACACTAGGTCAAAGGGCTTCACTTCGGAACCTTTTCATGCTTTCCTTCCATGGTCTTTCGCTGAGACCCGCCTGCCAGATGCTCTTGCTGTTAACCTTTCCTTTAGATCTGTACCGAATTATCTCTCTATTAAGCTATTCTTTCTTTCTGGCATGATCACAGACATTGGATTGGGACAAAGACAATTGGAATTACACCCTACAAGGAGCTGGTCCAAGCCTTCCTTTCGTGCTCGCTTTCCAAGTCTCATTTGGATGAGGCTAAGGCACGCAACTCTCATTTCAACATTCTTTCTTCTCTATTGGCCCTTCTTTCTCTATCTGCTTATATAACCTCTCTTTCCCTACAAGGCACTATAAGGTCGACCCCACTTTCCACACTATGTTGACTTGACTCCAGAGCCTCTTTCACACTGCATCGAGGGCTTTTTCATAAGCCTATTGTCCATTTCAAGAGTATATTTCATACATCGTTCCGGGTCCTCCTTCTACTTAGGATGGGGGAGAGACCTTCTGCCCCGAGGAAAGGCTTATGCTGAATAGCGAGAGCTGCAGTATAGGTCTCCGATCACTCGTAATAGTGGCCCTTTTAAGGGCGGGGCTTTCGTATTGATTGATTCCCCTCTTTTGCCTGCCTTTCGCAGACCACTAAGGAGACCGGGGGATGGGACTCTCGACTTAAGGCTTTCATTCGCTCCCCCTCGACTAGCTCGTCTCATATGGGGAAGACAAGAAAGTCCACTTCCAAGCCTGTTTCCATCGTAAGCAGGAAAGAGTCACTCTCTGGACATTGAATAAAGGATTTTCAAGACCCGAACTAGCGTATCGTTCATATCACCTGGAATTCTTAATAATGTGCCAACCATTCTGTCGTCAGTAGCTAAGGAAGGGGCAAAGCAAAGGCTTAGAAGCCTTTCGACCTGGGCGAGACATTAGAGTGATGAGCCTGTTCGCACTTTATATAATATAAGTGGATTTCCCCGGAGGTTCCCGAATACACTGGCCCGGCAGGTAGAGTCCGGCTGGGGGGATCGGATCCCCTTATAGTTCTTCGCTCATTTCATAACCCCACGTATGGCACGAGTGAGGAAGGAACTTCCATTTGAGGCTGGTGGTACATAGGTCAAATTCCACTTTACGGACTGCAAAGAGACTTCACAGCTGATTCAAAAGCTTCAAAAGAGCTACAATCAAAATCAAGTCAAGTAAAAGCACATGGCTCTTCTCCGACCAGAATTGAAGACTTCTAACTCAAATGCTAAACATGAGTTGTTTAGCATTAATGAATAAAAGTTTTGTTTATAGATTTGTACGGTGAGATAATGCACTCTTCTTATCGTTTGTGACCCATTAGTCCCCTATACTAATAAGGCGATAACAAGAAGAATGTAATATCTAGAGTGAATCTCTAAATCGAATTTCAGTATCCGAAGTAATCGAATTTCTGGGAAAGCCAACTACTCTAATGAGAATAAAAATCAATAGGGATCTGTAAAGCAATCGAAAGTCGTAGCTCAACAGATTGAGACTTCGAACTTCTTAGACGTTCGTGATGAAGGACGCAATGCCGTGTTAACTGTACTTCCAATTTTCTGTCGCTAGATCGGCCGAAAGTAGCTCCCCCTAGAGCGGGTCGAGTTTATGGAAAAGAACTTGCTCAAGACGCACATTATGTATTGGTGGATTTCGAAACCGAGACATGGCCTTGAGGCCTTGACTGGGCGATGGTTTAGGTTTACTCCCACCGTTGCCGACCTAGCCTAACTTCCCGGGGAATTCACAGGATTCTATCTATTTCCCTTTCTTCAAAAGTTTTCCTAGTCCCTAGTCAAAGGCTATCCCTTCTCTGAAAGCCCCAAAAGGCCTTTTTCTGCCGAAAGGAAGGATCCTATCTTATCTGGAAGCCCCATTCCCATCTCCACTAGACAGACTTTGGAGTCTAAGCATTCCCCCCGCTACCTCGTAAGGTTATAGAGAGCTCGTTTCAAAGCGTTCTAGGGTCTTCGAAAGGTGTGCTGAGTTGCGCCCTTTCTTTTGAGGCTCGAGAGACCTCGCAAGTCAAGTCGTGCATGTGCGGGCGAAGGGATAATCGGTGGAAGAAGTCCATGCCTTGCATGACTATCAAGGCGTACCTCCACCCAGTTCGAAAGGGTAGAAAGAAGATCCGTCCTGGGTAGCCAAAGTTCTGCTATATATACCCTCGTTCCTTTGGTCCCCCCTAGGGCTGTTCTTCGGCTCCAAAGAGCTGGACATACGCCAATACTGAGATCTCCAGATCAAAGGCCTGGTCTTTCTGATATTAATTGTGAAAAATCATCACGGATCAAATCCTTGGCACCTTGGAATGCTAACCTAACCGGATTGGAATACTGGACAGCTTCTTCGAAAGCTAAGGAACAGCTAAGGTACGGGCTTGGAATGATAGCAAAGAGAAAAAGAAATATACTTTACATCATCCTGACACACCCATGGCAGTCACTTAACTCGCTTCGGGAGCATCTCAAGGAAAAAGAAATGGCTCCTTTCCTGCTTTCCGGCTTCAAAGAGACAAGGGGACGTACAGACTTTAGGGACTACGGGCGATGAGGGAGGAGCCGAGCTGTGTTATAATTTTTTATAATTATCGCGATGCAGAAAAGTATAATACAAAAGAAATTATGTTATGATAAAGGGAGTGGTTCTAGTAGATGTGCCTTAGTTTGGCTTTGCCCGAAGGTGGAGTCGATCCTAGTGAGCGCATTCTGTAACAACCGAGGTAGAGCTGGTGTGAACAAAGCATCATTCCGTTAATTCGTAAATATACAATAGCGAGATTTCAAACACTGTAGCAAGAGTCGGCCACTCAATTCACACGAGAGTGGCACGGAAGCCTCATTCAGTAATTGCAAAGGGTCAGTAGCGCTATAGCATTGCCAAATATTCGAAGAAAAAGATGGAAGAAGGGATAAGAATCGGGATCCAACCTTGAATCGGATGAATGACCGTCCACCGCGGAGACAGATTGGACAAAGCCCAATTTACGCCCTTTGGGTGGGAAAATCTTTCCTGAAAGCTTAGTAAGGAAAGCCTTTGCCCTAGTAGAATATCAATTGGAATAAGCATCGAACATCCTGAACTTTTACTTTAAGACAGCCCGATCGGAGAATAGAAAGAGTATGTTCCCACTCCACGCTAACTAGGACTAGGGAGATTCCCAACATGGGACAGGTGAGGTTTCCTAAGGGATACAACTCAGCCAGTTGACATAGTTTCAAAGGCCTGATTAGACAAATAAAATTAATCAAAAAAGATGACCCTGGAGCGCATACCCAGACAGAAAGTCAGTTCCCAAGCGAATCTTTCTACGCAACGATAATTCTTCTCTGTCTTATCTTATAGGGTTAGCTATGAGTGAGCCTTCGGCGAGTAATTCTTACTTTCTCCTTAAGTCTTTTTCTCTCGTCTGTCCTAATAGGCACTTTTCCGATATAATCTTCCCAGTAGTTCATACTAGCCAGCAAGCATTCTCAAGACTACTAGGAGCTATAGCCCTTTCATTCCTACTGGGCTTAGCTTCACTCTCTGTAAGGAATAGAAGAGTTGACCTAAGGGTTGTTAGTTAGATTACTTTTCCTTATCCCTTTTTCATTCTTATTACTTAATCTTTTTGGCCGTAAAAAAGATTAATATTAAGTAAGATATGAACAAACGAACCAGAAAGGGCCACGTACAAAAGGTTCTTTACTAAGCTTAAGAATTGTGCTTGTCATCTCGACTCATTCATGCCTACCCTACCTCGGTTATCCGCTTTCATGCTAACACTGAGCGGACTTTCCGCAAAATAATAAGAGAGAAGAGATCTGGCCCTCTCGGGACTATCGGGATTGGTCTTCACCGAGTCCTAGAATTCTTTTTACGTCCTGCAAAACTCATATTAGTAGCGGCTGATAAGCCTTCCGGGCTAAGGTCGCTTTGAGCATATTGGATATAGAAAAGGTTCATTACTAGCATGGGGCACTGCCAAGGGCATCTCCTTGAAGGAAAATAGAAAAAAGCGTATCCCAACAATAAGCCGGGTACAGCTTTGAAGTGGTCAAAGACCATAGGAACGAACAATTAATTCTTGTGGTAAGAAGAGCAAGAGCTTCTTTTTGCTCTTTTCCCGCGGGGCATGCTTTAATTAAAATTAAATAGAGGTGTCAGCAGGCTAGCTTTCCTAAGCTAATTTTCTGGAGATTCATCTATCAAAATTATCACACGTAGTGCACCCCATTTCATTGGTCTTGCACCAGGAGCCCTTGAAACTCTATTCCAACAAAGAACCCCATAGGGGGGGGCCCCTTCTGAAAGGTTGGTGTCCCATGTTCGAATAAATAGCTATATGCGCTTAACACACATTCTTTGGACTCCCTTCTTTTTAGAGATCGTTTTCCGCGCCCAGCGTAGCCTTGTCTCTTTTGTCAAAGACGTATTTTTGCTAGTCCTTAAGAAATGAAGGGGACTGAGCTCTTTTGAGTCTGTAGTAGGCAATGGAGGACCAAAAGGAGACCTCTGGGGGCACGGAGTCGATTGAGCAATTAGCCTGTTGTTCCTTTATACCAACCTCCTCCTATAATAGAAGCAAACTAATAATAAATTGAAATCAATCATCACATTATGTAGAGCAAAGCGAGGAGTACAAATGGGAAACATTCTCTAAGAAAGTGCGCTACTTAACTTAAGAGCCTGGTGAAGCAAGCATAGAAGATGAACCCCGCTTACTCATTCTAAGGAACGAGCCTCTTGAGCCCTAGCTGATTCCTAACCCTACTAACTCTCTCAGGACTTATAATCTGTATCGCTATGCCCTTGTTCTACCAAATGGGCCTATGACCCTCAACTTGAGAATCAGTCGTCCCTTTTAAGGCTAAGACAGGAGCCATACTTCTACTTCTATTCAAGGCAAGAACCCTACTTACCGATCAAGAAAGCAACAGAAGTCCCTCTTCAGCATTCTAATGATCCTCTATCTTTTAGCCCCCCTTGGTTGGTCGAAGGCAGGAACCCCACTTAAGAGATCCTGATCGTCGACTAAGGCAACATCCTCTTCTGGCTCTTCTGAACTAGCCTAGCCTTGTCGAGAAAGCCAACCTTACTCATTCACAAGAGAAGGAGCCTTGAATTGAATCCTATGGCCAGCTTCAAACCTAATCATATTGAGACCTCCTCTATAGACTTCGGAGTAAGGCAGTAGTCCCCCTTGGAAGACTAAGCTAACTCCCCTTCCTGTTAGTGGAGCTACGGAAGTCACTCCCAGGCTAATGTATCTCAACCCTCTCGCTTCGCTCGAGCTGCGATTCAAAAGCTTAGGCTTGCTACTAGATTCAAAAGCTGTACCTTCCTCTCCCTATCGGTCGAGCGATAAAGTTCATTCCTCTCCGGTCTTTCTACAGCGCTTCCCTTTTCTTGCTGGTTATCGCATCTGTTTTCTTGCTGGTCACGAACGATAACAAGAAGAATTACATAGAAGAAGTTAAGAAAATATATAGCTATCAAGCTGAACTCGAGAAACGAAAACGAAACCTGACTTTCATTCCAAGTCTCATTAATTCCTTTGAACGCGAAACTTTGGATAATACTTGCTTCGAACTCTAAACTACGCGTACGCACAAGGGCACGGTCCGACTGTCTACTCTGAGCTGCCCGAAAGCCATTCGCAAACAATCTTTTCCTATCCTACTATTGCTGTATCAATTTCGGACTCAGATCGATCTCTCTCTCATGTTATCACCACAACTGGGTCTACAAAGCCGGTCGTATATAGCTGCGTAAGGCACCTTCTGATTACTCGCCTGATGGCGGTCATTATATGCAACTCTGCCACAAGCGAGAGTCTCTGTCTGATTCTGCCGACACGGGCGCTCCGTGCCTCTTTACTATCTCATCGATGCACATCTCGGCGAGTTTCGCGAAAGTAGTGCGGGTCTTGAATGAGAGGAAAAGCGTTGATTTGGTCTCTCTATTTACAATGCCCAAATAGGATCGTACCCCTTCACCGTACGGGGTGAACCTGAAACGAAAACCGTCGCTAGGTGCTCTTATTTCCACATAGGATAGGCAAGTGTGGTAATAACCCAGTAGGCCTCTGGTGCGGGGTCTTAACTTATTGGCATACTAAACGATCGGCCACTACGGTGCCGAAGGTTCGGAGGACTCCTCCACGAATGGCCTATCGTATCACTGCTGCTAGTCAGTCTGGTCCATTCGACTATCGCCTCTGTCTTCTTCTCAACCTCTCCTCGGTGACTATTAACTACCAAGTCTCCTGTTGATGGTTCATAAGCACTGCTAGTCCCGTAGAAGCTGTTAATGGCATAGCCGTTGCAACAAGAGTAAGCGCTGTGATCTTTTCCGCTGCTAGTCTTTTAGCCCGAAGACAAGGCACTGATTGATCGGGGTTTGCCAGGCCAGGAGTTGCAGTTGCCGCTCTTTCTCTTGCCGCTGCTCTCGTTTCCGGTGCTTGGCTCTTTCCTCTTGACTCCGCTGATAAACCATATCCAGAGCCCATCAACGTGAATGTCAGACTGGGCGAAGACCTTCCTTTCGATCTACTTCCTAAAGTAAAGGAGGATCTAGCTGTGGATGATGTCCCAGCTGGAGAGTCAACCTTTTCATATTAATGCCTGCCCTATTGGAGATTCCAACTATTATGCATTTTCTTTTTATGCGTAAGGTATGTGACCTTGGGAATTAGGTTCGGGAGTTGCTAATGGTAAATAAATTCCAACTCCTGCTTGACTCTTACACCCGGGAGACATCTCAATCGTGCTACTTGAATGAAAGACGGGAAAATCATATGCTTAACACGAGCAATTCCAAGATCGGGTTCTGCTACGGAATCGTATGATGTAGATGATACCACATCTGCTGTCTCCTAATCTCTGCTGCCAGAGAGTCTGCCGTTGGAAAGTCTACTGCCTAGGACTTTTGAACGTCCAGAAGATTGGACCAATGTCCCACCCACTAAGACTGCTGCCAATGAATTCCTAGTTTGAAATCCTTTGAAAGTCGGAATTTCTTTAAGACTTGCATTCGAGCAAAGGCAAAAAGTCAGAAGTCCCACAATAGACAAGAGCGCATTCGATCGTATATTCATAGTTGGCATCAGTGTCTTAAAAAGAAAAGGCTCGAGAAGGAAGAAAAACCAATTGTCTTCTTCAGAACCGCGGACACTCCGTTCCTGCCTAACACTGGAGCAATCAGCTTACAAGGGAGACCCTGCTTAACCTACTTCGGGCCAATCCCAAGGAGCATGATCTTTAACATGGGTATGACTTTACGTATCTCACAGGGCTAAAAGAAGGAAAGGGCATCCCTTTGCCCATGCAACCGTACATGAGGCTAAGGCTTGACCTTACAGCCCATCCCATAACCCGCTTTCCTCCACTGCCTTCAGAGAGAGGGTTTTCCATTCACAGTCCACATTGGGTGCCTCGCCCTCAACCAGAAATCGGGTTTCAAAAAACCCCTGGGGTTCAAAACCATTAAACCCCGCCTGCTGTTGTTGGTAGTGCACTCTCCTCGGATGGTATTTCAACGGATAATGCGGATAGAGTGGATGGACGCCTAGCCGAAGAATCCACGGACACCTATGCTACCTGCCTTTACGGAAGAGGTGAGGTTCTTTCTCCTTTCGCTTATATCGAGTAAGTACGTACCTTATAAATAAGTCTTTCATTCCCACCTTATTAAGTATAACAATTCAGTTATGAATAGACGTATATTTGCCATTGGTAACTATGTCCTACAACGGTTACTAAGGCCTTTCCAGCCTTTCTTCATTCTATCTATAGGGCTAGCTCCGATATGCAAGTACGAAGTCACTGTCCTGGTTCTATCAAACCAGTTTGTAAACTCCTCTTCCTGCTTTCTTCTTTAGCTGTAGCTGCTACCTTCCTCTATCAATTAAGTGATCACTAAACCTTCGTCTGCTCGTTAGTTATAGGCTTGAGCGCTGCCCCTATCCTGCCGTTGCAACAAGCAAGGGTACGAGCGCACTAGCCAATACAAACCTCTCCCTATGGTCGAGCGACTACGTACCTCTCCTCCAGAGTGCTGAGAAATTTCCTAGGCTAAGAAGGACTGTAACTGCTTAGACAGCTTTCAGTCAGTCAATTAAGTCTTCCCGTCACTGAACTCAATCTATATTCTTTCTTTCGATTCCAAAGCTGTAGCTTGCTACTATATGGACAAAAGCAAATCCTTCCTCCTTGGACGACTATAGGGAGAGCTATAAAGTTCATTCCTATTCACTCTCCTAGGGTTCATAAGAAATTCAATAATCAGCTATTGCTTCCCTGTCTGACTCTGAACTCTGAACTCACTTCCTTTCAGGCCATAGGGAGAGGTACGGGCTCGAGCGATAGCGAGAGGTGCGATAGTGGCTCTATTTTTCACAGAAGTCAGAATTCCTAACCTTAATACGAGCACTAGGGCTAGGGAAGCAAGCCTGATTAGTAAAGTCGCAAACGCTTTCAAGCCCTCTCCTTACGTCGAGCTGCTCCGCACGTTGCTTATTTGTCTAGAACTAGAATAAGGTATGTAGTTGCTCGAGCTAAGCGAGAGGGACGGAGTTAACCGATAGTCCGAGGAGGGAACGGAGAGGATAGTAGCAAGACCATATAATAGCGAGAGGATTGATCTTAGTGCTTTTGAATCTAGTTGCAAGCCTAAGCGAAGAGAGGTTGATTTGGCTCGACCATAGCTCTTTGAGACTGATTACCAAGTCTTCTATGTCCCACTGACAAGAGTCAGAATTGGTACTAACAGAGCAGAGCGAAAGTTACACGGTGAAATAAGATTGATTTATTCCGGAATGAACTGCAAAGAGAAAGTCTTCTTCTTGGCTAGGTAACATAATGGAAATGTATTGGAGAAAGTCTTCTTCTTCTCCTTACCATTACAGTAAGCGAAGGAATAGCATAGGGAGAGGAGGGAAGTTGGTTGGCCATCTCTCTTGCCGCTGTTCTCTTTGTAATTGAATTCACTGTGGGAATAACTGAAAAAAGCGTTATTAGGGGTCTCGTATCCGCGGTTGGAGACATATCAGCTCTTAGGTTGAGTTGTTAGAGAATCGGTTTTCTTCAAGAAAGGATTGTTAAGGCTTAGCCTAGACATAAGGGAAGGAAAGAAAGAGAAAGATTACCTACGTATAGTTACTCGACTGTAAGAAATAGAGAAGTGAGATAGAGAAGCAAGTTCTGAGTTTGTAGTTGGAGTTCGTGACCTATAAGTGACCAAAGAAGCAACGGCCTTAGACTAAGCTTTAGCTTTGGAAGTTGACTTAGCAAGCAGAAGCGAGAGGAGGGGAATAAATTAGAAAGAAAACAACAGAATTACGATAGCTCAAGAACAGAATGTATACGATAGCTCAAGTTCAGTGACCCTTATTAGTAGGGAAAGAAGGCTAAAAATCATAATCATTCATTCAGTTCGGAGACGCATGTCGGTTGAAAAAGGGATTCAATCCTCTCCCGCTGGTCTTTCTTGCAGCTCATTCGCATATAACAGTATGGGAAATGAAAAGCCAAGGGGCAAAAAGTAGCTTTTTCACGGTTGGAATATAAAGCTTAGGCTTGAAACTATATGGAAAAGCTTACAGAAATTCTATTCTTTGCTAAAACACAGAACGAGGGATTAAGCACCAAGGCCTTTCCTCTCTGTTGGCGAAGAACAGAAAGACTATTCTATGGAAAAGCTAAAGCTTAGTAAGTAATCAATTCCTTATCCTTAGACTAAGCTAATTCTAACCAATACCCTCTCCTTTCAGTCGACCAACAGGAAAGTCTGATTTATCTTCTTACCAGAAAGATTGAATTCCAATTTCCCTATTTCTTTCTAAGAACTTACTCTCTTGCTATCCCTATCTGTTCTGTCGACTCGAACTTACTCGTTCTGGGAAAGGGGAAGCTATCTTATTCTCTGATCCCGATCGATTTCATACCATAGCTAAGCGTCAAAGCCCTTTCTTTCGCTAACGCGCTCAAGCCCTTTCGCTAAGGCCTAAGACTGCAACTTCAGCTTACTTCTTATTCAGCAACTGAGATTTAGCCTATCTTTTTCTTTTTCTTTTCTTCCTTTCGATCCTAAGATCTTGATTCTACGGCCGATTTCACTATGGAAAATCCAATTTTATCACCATCCCATGGGGAATCAATAACATGAAGACCAGAAATAGCCTTAGTTGGCAAAATAGGGCCCTTAAGAAAGAAGTAAGAATCACATTCTCTATATCCGTGTAACGATTGATCTCTCTTTCTCTTCCTTAGAGCGAGTTCAGGGAGCCCTGGGAAAGAAGCAACGGACTGAGGGTCTGCTCGTTAGCGCAGGATTGAAAACAGATTCCCCGGCTACAGATTGTGAAAAGGAAGAGGAAGCGGAAGCGGAGTGAGGTACGAAGTGCTCGACCGATAGGGAGAGGAATAAGAATGACTTTCTCTCTTTCCTTCATGAATCTGCTATCATGCACGAAGTTCTCGACTGACAAAGAGAGGAACGGAGGTTTGAAGATCTCGAGCGATAGCGAAGAGGGACGAGACGCAAAGCGAAGAGGAGCGTAGGTTTGAAGATCTCGACCAGAAAAGCAACGGACTGAGAACGCGCATCCCTTTTCTTGCTATTCCAAAGCTTTCGCTTAGTTAGTAATCAATTCCATCGCTTCTCCTTCGGATCCTTCATTTAGTGAAATTATAGCTTGCCCCGATTCCGATTCCATTCCTATATATTACAAATCTTATTATCGCTCGGGAGTGAGGAGCTAGCTTTGGCTTAATAGAAATTGCAGTCCTTTGCTTTGGTAGACTAGGGAGAGGAACGTAGTTAACCGATAGTTCAAGGTTATCAGACACTCATAGTCCGAGGAGTGAAGTAAGGCCTTTTTCTTGACATCATGTAATCGATAGCGAGAAGGTTGATTTAGCTCTCCCGATTTCATACCTGAGAATGCTTTTTCTATTCCATATGTTCCCAAGATTACTGTTTGTTGGTGAATTTGTCTTCTTCTTTTGGTCAGATGGAATCACTGAGGTAGGCTTTCAGACCTCTCCCTATCGGCTTGATAGCTGCCCCGTGCCCCTCTCTCTCCCGTAGGTCGAGCGTCTTCTTCACGTTCCTCTCCTGTCGCTATGCTCTTGTCCGTCCCTCATATAGCTGTCCCAGCAATCAAACTCAATAGCCTTTGCGCTAAGCGCTAAGTCCGTTGCTTCTTTTCCTAGGGCAAGATTAAGATATATTATTCCATCTGTTTGTGCCCCCAGACTTCCCTCCTCTTGCCTATGCTATGGTCTGTAGCTAAATCCACTCCCTTTGGGACCTCCTCTCCCTATCGGTCGAGCTACTCCGTTCCTTACTCGTCCAAGGAAGCCATTTCATACAAGACTCTTGAGTAAGCAATTCTTGAGTAACCTGACTCACGAACAGATGGAATAGAAATGATTAATTCAACCCTAGGGACACTTTGCCTTAGAGAAAGAATTGAGAATACTCAGTCCACAGTAGCAGACTCAGCAGAACGGGAGGATTGAATTAGCATTAGTGAAGTGACTTCCGGGGGAAGGCACTTCACAGTCCTCCGGGTTTAATTAAGAATGAATATTCCTTCTCTTTCTAAGTGTAACTTGACTCAATCTAGAATCTTTCTTTAGTTAGACCAGTTCCATTCAAAAGCATACAGAAATGAGATTCCTGCTCGCAGAGTCTTGTATTCAATCCCTTGACCTTCCAAAGCTGTAGCTTGCTATTCCAAAGCTTAATCATTCTTCTCGCTTAGCTCGTTCTTGTCTTCCCGTGACTGAACTCTTCAAGCACAGGAAAGGAAGACAGTCTTCTTTCCTTAGTCAGTAGCTAGTCAGTCTCAGTCTTAGTAGTCAGTTATGTAACTCCCGATAGGGAGAGGTTTGAAGACGCTCGACTGAAAGGAGAGGAATGAAGCTTGCTTTAAAGAAGCTTGTATTCCCGTCTATCCTCTCGCTATCGCTCGAGCCACTATCGCACCTCTCCTTTTAGTCGAGCTTTATAGTAACCTGCCAGAGAATGGTCTAATTTCGTTCTTAAGGCCGGGCTTATAACGCCCATAACAAGGCTACGTAGTACCAAACAAGAAAGATAGGCTCAGCGGCTTACTACACTCTTTTTTATCTTATTATCGTGAATGTGCCCTATAAGTGAGCAAGTAAAGGTAGCTGTCCCAAGGTCAGGGAAGGTTCCGAGAAAGACAAATCCAATCAAGAGGGCAACCTTAGCATGAGGTCTAGAAAAGGTACGGAGTCGCTCGACCATAGGGAGAGGTATGAAGTGACTCGAACAAAGTGAGAGGAACGTAAGCTACAGCTCACTAATCAAACTCACTGCCCGATAAGAAGACAAAGTCAAGTCACCAACAAACAAGTAATCTTCATCTTTTGGTCACGAAGGAGAATCAGAACCTTATTACTCGACCACCAGGGAGAGGCCGGAAACTCGACTGCTAAGGAGAGGATGAAAGACTTGTAGCAAGCTACAGCTAAGGTATCGAATGTCTCCTTTCCTTAAATCAAGATTCTAGAGCGAGTGGGAAGACTGGAAGGAGAAGAGAATAAATCAGAGTTCCGAGTTTTGAGTTCTGAGTTCAGAGTTTGTAGTTTAGTTCAGGTTCAGAGGTGGGACTAACTAAGCCGTAAAACCGGAGTGAACCGAACAAGCAAGGCAACGGTACGAATGTAGGCTCGACCTTAGGGAGAGCAAGACTGACAATGAGAAGGTACGGTATCTCGACTAAAAGGTTCTATCTTGAAAGCGGGCATTCTCCATTCCAATTTGGAAGAAAGTTGCAAGCTACTGCTTTGGAAGAGAAGGATTCTCTCCTTGGTTAGTTCACTTCAACGGTAACTTAAGCAAAAAGTGGCTTTGGGGGTAGGAATGGCTTGCTTATTCTCTGTCACTTCTTTCTAAGCGAGAGGGTTGAAACGAGCACTGCCAGTTCCAGTCTGCCGAGTTGCATACCTGACTCTAACAAGGCGCGGAGCAGCTCGAACGAAGTGAGAGGTACTGAGTTGCTCGACTGAAAGGAGAGGAACGGAGTGAGACTGATAAGGAGAGGAAGAGAGATCTCGACCGCTAGGGAGAGGTGCGATAGTGGCTCGAGCGATAGCGAGAGGATAGACGGGAATACAAGATAAGATTGTGGTCTGCTCGTTAGCGACTTTACTAAGAAGATCAGGGGCACGAAAAGATGGAATAGAATTTCTTTTAGCTTTGGTACTACGTAGCCTTGTTACAGTAAGTTCACATGCCTCTCGCTTTGCTCGAGATCTCCGAACCTCTCCCGATAGGGAATTAGCTTAGTGTGAAACTACGGTTTGAAGACGCTCGACTGAAAGGGCTGACCTTCTAATGCCCTTTACTTTACAATGCCAGTAGGAGAGTGAAGAGGTACGTAGTTCTCGACCGATAGGGAGAGGATAAGACACTCTCAGTTCTCAGTGAACGGCTAGGAGTGAGACCATAGGGATGAGGAGAGTCTTAGTCACTTGAGCGAAGCTTTAGTATTGTCCTTGCTTCTTTGCTTTGGGCTTGGTACTAAGATCAGGTATACTGTAACGGGAGTCCCCGAGACTAAATGAATATTAATAGAAATCTCTATCTGAACTATCCGATAACGGAAAACTTTCTTCCATTAGCTATACAGAGTCTTATCACATTCTTCCTAATACTGCGTCTTATCCCATTCTTCCTGAGCCTATCAAGGCAAGCAATGAGTCACTTCCTACCTCTCCTCTTTACAGGTAAATCAATCCTATTTCCCATCCTCTCCCTATCAGTCAAGAGCAGGCCACAACAGATTGCAGGGTCCCGAACGAGAAGAATCAGGCCTTTTGTCCTACCAGCAGCCTTTTCTAAAGCGAGGGAAAAAATAGAAATACGTTTACGTGCAGGTGTGATTCCAATAAAGAAAAGAGAAAGATTCCCTATGGGCGAGCATCCTACTTCCATGTCTTCAAGACAGGTGACCAATAAGAGAAAATTGAGTCCAGGCCGGTACTTTTCCATGAGGCTTTCTTGCTGCTAAGTCCGTTGCTTGTTGGCTCGAGCTGCTTCGCTCCTTCCCTTATTAGACTAAAGGCCTAACGCTATAGGCTTTCTAGCGTTAGCGCCCTACTCGTCTAAGGAACAAGCACCGGACTAAGCGCACTAGCGCGAAAGCCGGTGCGCGTTAGTACGAACAAGCACCGGACTAAGCGCACTAGCGCGAAAGCCGGTGCGCGTTAGCGCATCCGTTTTCTTGCTGCATCCGTTTTCTTGCTCGTTGCTTGTTTAGTGTTAAACACCGAAAATAATTAATTCTAACTAGTAGCCGCTCATTACACACAAGAAAGAGTGTAGGTTTCAGTTCAGTCTACGGTTTCCCCACCGAAAGTCGGATATCACTGTATTCCCTGCTTACCTCTGTTGGAGGAACTTTCCCGTTTAAGGAAAAGTGGTTAGGATGGAATAGTCGCTAATCGGTTGTAAGCTGAGACTTATGTCGCAAATAAATAGATACACTTGTTCATTGGTCTACGATCAGCTGCAACTTGTCTTTCTTGTGTGGTACCATACCTCATTGAATGATTGTTTTCCCTTGTCTCTGCGAAAGAACTCCCTTGTTTCATCGGTGCAGCTGCTATTTGGTGAGAAAACTCCTGGCTTGTCGATAAGAGGAAATAAGCTGCTGTAGTAAGCGAGTAAGGAAGCGAAACTAGTCTTAGATGTCGCTAATCCGCTGCTTCTTCCTTCCTCTTAGCTCTTAGAATAGCTTCTCAACGAGATCGTATAAGCCTAGCCCAGTGGTCATCTGATACCGGTAGAAGTGGCTATGGTAAAAGTGCTTTCCAATCCGTCACGTCGTCCCATCCTCCTAACGATATATTGCGAGGAGCTTTACGAAGCCATTCGTGGTGTATTTATTTTCAGGGTAATGTATTTATATATAGCTTATCCTTTCTTACTGTGACCCGGGAATAATAACCATATCCAAGCCAAGGAGTTAGACCAACCCAGATAGACCACGTTATGGCCGATGGGATTAGGAAACAAGCATCTGAGATAGCTATGGGAATGGCGGGCTCGACTATTTATGGCCAAAATCAAAAGTGAATTCTTTCTCAAAAAGTACTTGTCTTGGTATTGGATCCGCTCTTCTCTCGTGCTCTTTGGCCTTTGTCTCGCTTCATAGACTTATTCTGTGCTTGCTGAAGAGTGCTAAGCCGAGCTCAATTACATCGACCGTTGCTACTACTTTACTCGTTTAACTGGTGGAATTAGCGCAGGAGCTAGATGTACCCTGAACACTCCAACAACTGACTTGGCTAGATCAATTGCTGGCAGGGAATACGCTACAGGAAATAAGAAAGCCACTAGTGCAGCTGGAAATAGTGATTATCCGAATACAGAAAAAGTGGGGTAATCCGCTATGAAAAAATCACTTTTCTTTCTGGAAGATATTGCTTTTGCCTCTAGCTATCCAAAGCTCTATCCCTTTATTGCTGGAACTGCAGGTATTCCGCTAGCCCCAAGGCCATTCCCAAGGGCTGCAAAGGACCGCCTTGTCTAGACCGACAACACAACAAACAAGGGCAACTCGAAAGGAACTATAAGAATAAGAGTAAGATAACCTTTTCATAGTAGCCCTTTACTCTGCCGGCTTTCCTAGTATCGTTAGCCCTCCCTTGTATAGAATCCTGCTAGAGAGCCCTCGTTTGGCCCCTTTTGCCTCGCCTGATACGACATGGAAAGCAACATAAGGGCTTTTTTTTTACCAATGCAACTACATCGGCTTAGGACTTTGGATATGCTCAACTTTTTTCTTCAATTGCATAGCTGGGAACTTCCACGGGATCGAAGGCAGAAAGCAGAAAAACCCGGTTCGATAGAGCAAGGGACTTCTCCTTATACGGAGACTGGGGATAATAACTACTCCTAGCCTGGCACTACTGATACGAATCTACCAGGAGAAACATTAGGGAATAAAAAAGTCTATTTACATTGACTATATTGTAAGGTGATTATAGAGGCATATTACAGGAATCCTCCAAAGGCAGCTAGATTTTCTTCTGCCTGGCTTGAACTGAAAGGGGGACTTCGCTAGTTTCTCAGTTTAAAAGGCAGAAGTGGGGGCAACTTCCTTCCTTAGGTGCACCCCCTCTTTGAGGGGTGAGTGCCTTATGAAACCACCGCAATCCATTGGTTTTTCTTCCCACTTCCAATTTTGTTTTATCTTCGCGGGAACATCGTTGGGAGCTAGATCCCTAGTTCTCACAGGGAGGAGTTTTTTTCTTTAAGCGAGAAGAAACTGCAATTTCATAAGCAAAGAATGCTACCTTTTCTGATAGATGAGATTAGCGTCTCCCGAGCTATTGGCTTTTCTTAGAAAGATCTCCTCTCTTCCCGGGCGGATGAACAAAAGTTTTTTGCTATCGAGTAGTCTTAGAGGGGTGACTGGCTAGGGAAGGCGAGGCTAGAAAGCGAGGTAGAGGAAGTCCTTGAATTCCATCTGCAGTAGGTCGAGTCAGCCCTTTTCGTAAGCTGAAAATCGTATGTGAACGAAATAGGATGTGATCTTTGAAAGAAGTAGCTGCTCTCTTCACTGCATCCCCGAATCCGACCGCCAATAAGATAAGAGTGATCATAATACTCCGGGGAAGGGGTCCCATTAGCAGCGCTGGGATGCGACACACCCTTGCAGGTTGTTTAAAAAGGCACCGATTCACGTGCTTTGGCTATTGCCATGCTCCATGATGAAAGAAGCATCGGCTTAAGCAAAGTAATGAATAGAATACCCAAAACAAAACGCCTTTGGTTACCAGAAGCCGTACCAGCTTGAACCTTTTCCTTGGACTACGTTTACTCAAAATCCGCCAGCCCGCTAACGAAAAGATTATTATCCGGCTCCGGAAATAAGAAAGAAGACTTTTTTCTTTCAAGCCCAAGGTTAAAAAAGACTGAGGTGACCAATGACGATGAGCAGCTATTCAATTCGGACGAGGAATTGGACACAGGTGAAGCAAGGACGTGGCTTACAACAGCCGATTCTCTGTACTCCTAGTGTCAAAGATCCTCTTCGCTAGACTACAACTAGTTGATGAATGTGCTCTCTCACTATGCTGAACACAAGCCGATTGTACAGACCGTAGAGAAGGACTGACTTCCCGAAGGCATTCCAGGCAAGAAAGCGGAGGAAAGCAAGTCAGTCAAACGGTAGCAAGCCAGTTCCCTCCCATCGGTCCTAGTCAGCCTCTTTCCTGTCTCAGTCTGTGCTTTCTAAGAGCCCCACGGAAGGAAGAAGCCAGTACGTAGAGGGGCGAAGCCAGAGCAGCGTACGGGAATTGGGATGGGATCATGCCCATTACAGTAGCGTGAAGCGATAACAGAAAGCGGACAGTCCCAGATCCGGTCCATGTGAACTCGGTGATTAGACACAGAGATTCATATTACTCTTCTCTTCCTGTGGCCCAGGCTCTTTTTATATTATTTTAAGGCATGCTGGGGGAGTGCATGATCCGCGGGCGGCAGGAGTCAGCGAGACGTAGCAAGTAATCCCTTCCCGCTACGCCCCTCGTAAGGCCGACAACAGGCTCGCTACCGAGTTCTAGCTCGATGCTAAGAATAGTAAGGAAGCCGACAGGATGATTGACCTAATATGCACTTTACTATTGGGATAACTTGATTGCTACGCACCTCTATCAATTCGCAGCAAATATTAAAAAAGTACTCTTACCTATTTTTTTATTGACAGTAGGATTTGTGAAGCTCTTCCCTTCTGCTCGACTTGTCTATTGAATCAGCTCTTTTCCAGGAGTAGGCAAAAAAGAAAAGCTTGTGTTAAGCATATCGCTTTTGTTTTTGTAGAATGATTTTATCCGCAGCTGATGTATCAATAGCAGCTATATGAGATAGCCTCGGTTCGTACCTTCGGAACAACCAGAACAGGAACAGTGGACCTAAGCAAAGGAAAAGATCGACCGGGATTCCCACAGGCAATTCCCAAAACAAGATTGGATCAATTCTAGCGGGACTGAACTCTACAGACTTGATGGACGCTTAAAAGAAAGAGGATATGTGGCAAAGGCAAAGAATGAATTGATAGAGGTGCGTCGAGTAGTAACTCGGTACACAGCTTTCAGTAAACGAAAAGAGATCATCATAACTTTACTTTCTATTAGCATAAATATAGAAAGTTATCCGTTTCCTTATTAGTTTTTTGAGGGTTCTTCTTACGAGGTAGGCTAAGCATAGAGCTTGTCCCCTCTTCTCTTCTAATCTGTCTGTACAGCTGTTAGCCCAAAAATATATATATACCCTCCTACGCTCAGTGCTTGTTCATTCTACCATTTCACATTCGTTCTCAGAAGAAAAAATTTTCTCAGAGAAGCCAACCAGAAAGAGAGAAAAAGCTCAAGAAAATCTTCAAGAATGGGTGATCAGAATCAATAACCCATTGATGCGCAGAACCCAGATGAGCAACTCCAAGATTCAATGGAACCCACGAACCTTTTCTCAATGCTTTGCCTCAACAGCTTCAATTCCTCCTCCTCCACCATCCACCGTGCACCACCTACGGTTGTTCCGGCATGAAACGACGATCACCCTCGTCCTCTTTCTCTCTTCAAGACCCATCAACCGCAACCACAGAATCTGACTCTGAAGGACCCAGAGCCAAGAAGACCCTTTCTTGTGAACAAGAGGATCTCACCCTTCATGGGTTGTCCACCATTTCGCTCCCGCTTAGCCTTGGAACCTAAGCCCTCCCATGCCATGAGTCTATAACAACCACAGATAGCTCTACAGCCTGAAACCCCTTGATTGTAAGCGATGGGTTCAATTATCATCAACAGACTAGTAGCTGTTTAGCAACTCACAAAAATTACTGAGTTTTGAAAACCGTATAGATTAGATCATTGAATACTTTTAGGTGATAAACTAAATATTAAAAGATTGCAAGGAACGGACATCTTGGACTCATAGACCAAGCTGCTTTATGATATATGCCGAAAGAGAAGTTGCTTGACTTTGACAACCATATCAGAACCATAATAGTTCCAGTATCATTCTTTCACCTCATGAGAATATCAAATTAAAAAGTAAAAAACAATAGAGAATCCATGGAAAGTACATGACTCTTCACATTATTGACTGTCAGCAACACACACTCCTTCCCAGTTACAATGAAAGAAAAGATATGCTAAAACTCCTAGACTAAACCAGCTTGTAGTAACAGTTGTTTCCAGAGAGAAGAATCTGATAGCCTTTGCCACAGGGACACTTGAAATGAATGCTTAGGCACTTCTCAGCCCACTCCACGCTCACAGCTTCTTCTGCATCTCCTCCATCGTCATCCTGCATTAACATTTGCATTAAACCCAAAACAGCAACCTTAGACAGGACTTTTTCATCTTCAGCGCCTTCACAGTCATCTTCTTCGTCCTCCTCCCGCATGACTTCGTCACACCATTGCCTCATCTCTATCAGACGATCCCTCATTCTTCTCAGCCTCCGCAAGTACCAAAACAATATAAAGAAAACCCATATTCCTAAGTCATGATAAATCAAAAAAATTCAAGAAAGCGTTTCATACCATTGAATTGGGAGTTTCTTCCTTGGTCAAATCCATTCCCATATCTCCCGAACTCGAGGAGCGAGAAAAGGTCTTGGCAGGTGAAGGTGTGGGATCAGACACACACAGTTTGAGGCTCGGAGGCAGAGGAGGCAAACCAGAAGCCGAGGCAGACCCTCTCATGTACGACGGAGTGGCTGGATTGGCAACCCCATTGATATGCACCGGCGAAGAACAGGGCAGGGCTTTTGCATTCCGGGTTGCAGCCAAGGTTCCTCCTTTTTTTTTAATTATTACAAAAAAAAGCTGTGAAAATGAAAATCGTCAAATTGAATATAAAAAGGGGGGGTTTGGTGCTGTCTGTTCCTGAGCCCACCCTACAAAGGTACGAGCTACTGAAGTGGAAGAGTCTTGGAGAGCTCAGAGTCTAATCCGATGCTAAGTATTTTCCGATATTATGTATATGATGAATGCGATAATGCGGAAAACGGGAAATAGCTCCGGAGAATAGTCGTTCGGTAGAGGAATCAGAGCGAGATTTATAACATTTGAATTTATCTTTGTTATGCGTAACTGTACTATGGTCGAAACCAAAAAACTCTTTCTCTTGATTAAAGCGAACAGGCGTCTGGATCCGAACGAGATCCAGGAACGTCTTTCCACCACATTTACCTGTCGCTCTATATTGATCTCAACCGAGTCAAAGACGGGAAAGAATGAGTATTCTTGTGGTGTGCTCTGTCTAAGTTATTCCAAAAGCACAATCTTAGCAGGCAGGATCAAGGCTTTGTTCAAGGACTGTTCCTGTGAGCTGAAATGAAGGGATGGGGCCCTATCTGTACCCACTTTTCTTCAACCAATTTTTTTGCTTTTGGCGCCTATTCGCAAGAGCAGATACGGACCATGGCTGAGCAGACCAAGTCCCATAGAAAGCTTGACCGTCTAAGTAGTAGGCAGCAGACTCGAAAAAAACGCGGGAACGTCCTTTTCTGGCCCTGGTCTGACTGGTTCGTGGTTAAACGAAGCCTTCTCGCGGCTGTCGTTTGGAAGGCGGTTAATTTCGTATTTGACCACATACAACCATATATAGAGGGGGTTATCATCCCGTGTTTACCTGGTCTCTTTGACTCTATCCGTAATCTGGCCAAATGTATTTGGTCGCGGAAAGAAGAGGTATCAGTCCCATCCACCTATGAGTCTTCAAAAGATTTGTGGAGTGGACTGCATATCCCAATTTTTTTAGGAGGTGTTTTTTTTTTAATTAAAATTTTTGAACAGATCTGATTTTTGAACAGGAGAGGTGGGTCATAAATTTGGAGAGTTTGCTTCTACACGGAAACGAAGACTTTCGAGAACAAATATTAAAGCGGGAAGAAAAAAGGAGAAAAAGTCAAAATAAGGCGCATATGGCACGAAAAGGAAATCCGATTTCGGTAAGACTCGATCTGAATCGTAGTTCAGATTCAAGTCGGTTCAGTGAGGGCGACCGCGAAAGTCACCGAATGGGTCAGTCTTTTCCTTCAGTTTGTCCTATATTAAAAAAAAAGCGTGGGAGGACGTTGCAGATGTCCGGGACGGACACGACTTCTTCTAACGCTAGAAGACCACTGGAAGACACCCGGAACCAGAGCATGTCGTGAAAGAAGCACACTGGGCGGGCGTGCTTCGACCGTGTCTCCGGGGCACAGTTGAATGTAGATATCATGAACGCGAGGTGCTGGATACCTGGCCGAGAAACCCGGGCAACCACTCCCCTATGTGCCGATCGCTAGCGCATCCAGGGCCCCGGCGCCCAGCTCCGCTGGAGAGGCCTAGCCTGATCTGAGAAGTGCTAATTCGGTTCGTATAGACTTCATTTAAGAACGCCGCCGCCCCTAGAATCAATAAGAAAACAAGTGCTAAGTTTCAGATCAGTGAATAAACCGAAACGAAAGAAGAAAGAGACGTTTCTCGCTCGGCGCCTAAAGCGCACTATGCTCCGCTTCAACAAATGAGAGTTTTCGGTGGAACCGGTGAACCACGCGAGCTGGTTAGATGCGTGGGACAGAGGGCTCGTAGTACCTGCTAGCGCAGCTATGCAGTGGAAGGGAAGGAGCCTAAATCGACCCCCTTCTTTCTTTCTTTTTTTTTCTTTTAAAAAAAAAGCAGTACAAAGAGATTAGACTCTCGGATGAGACTAAGCAGCCACCGACCGTTCCGACGCGCCCCTGACCTATTTTGATTAAGACCGAAAACCTATCTAAAATGGAGCCTAGTTTAGGCTGTCAAACAAATGATAGAATACATAATTTAGAATATAACAACTTTTGGGGATATGGATGGAGTCTCGCTCAGTAAAGAGAGTTGTAGATTCGTAGAAAAGGAGAGGAGCCTTTCCTTTCAAATGACAACTGCCTCTTCCTGCTGCGAAGGCCTTGCACGAAACCAACCCCCCCACCCCCGATCAAGTACCAGTTGTTTCGCTGGTAGGCCCACTTAGGTTAGGGGGGCATTGTCCCTCAGTTCTTACCAACCTCCGGTGTGTAATCGACATGTTGCTAACTTCAACTCGGTTGAATAAGAATCATTGATTCCCTTTGCTGTCCATTTCTTATTCATTCAGGGCGCTCGGCCGGTGCTCCTTTTTCAAACCAGAACAACTCTGAACTTTAGGGAAGATAAGGGAAGACCACCTGAGCGAACCGACCGAGGGGACTTGACTTATTCGAACCGAACGATAGCGGCTTAAAGCTAAGCCTATCACGAGCAGCGTCGCTGCTTGATCGGCGGGGACGGGGAGAAGCATCTCAAAGTATGGGGCAAAAGATCAAGCGCTTTTACTTTGTCTCCCGGGATTCATCACAGGTTGGGTTTGAGAGCCGTGTGATGGGTGACTATCCAGCACGGTTCGGAGAGCACTTTTTGTCTGCGTTGGTGAATGGAAGCCCCTCTATCAAGCAAGAAAGAAGCGGCTATTCCCACGGCGGAGTCACCATTGACTCTATTTATTATTATGCTAAATTAGTGTATCAAGATGTCAATCTGAGATCTTATTTCGGTTCGATACGTCCACCTACGAGACTCACCTTTGGCTTTCGTCTCGGTAGGTGTATTATTATACATTTTCCCAAAAGAACATTCATTCATTTCTTTCTTCCCCGTCGACCACGACGACTGAAACGACGCGAAAAATCCAGACCCGGAAAGGAGAAGGGCCGGTGGTGGGCATTTGGGAAAGTCGGGCCGATCGGGTGTCTTCATTCAAGCGACAATACAGAAGAAGAACGAAACGAAGTAAGAGGCCGGAGGGCAGGGAAAAGAGTCGAGTCGATCAGGCTCGACGACCGGGAGAAGCAAAACGAAATTAGGATTTGGCCGAAAAAGAAGCAACGCTATGGATACCATGACCGATCACCATCGATAAAGAAGAATCTTTCTAAATCACTTCGGGTAAGCGGGGCCTTCAAGCATCCGAAATACGCCGGGGTTGTAAATGACATAGCGTTCCTGTCCTTCAGAAAAACGAAATTATTCAAGTTATTTTTCCCCAAGAAGTCCCGCTCCGACGGCCCGACGAGTCATCTATTTAAAAGGACCCTCCCTGCAGTGCGCCCCTCCTTGAATTATTCGGTCATGCAATACTTATTGAATACAAAGAACCAAATTCATTTCGACCCCGTCGTAGTTCTCAATCATTTCGTGGCACCGGGCGTGGCTGAACCATCTACGATGGGGGGAGCGAATGCGCAGGGAAGAAGCTTAGATAAGAGAATACGTTCTCGCATCGCTTTTTTTGTAGAAAGCTCGACCAGCGAGAAAAAGTGTTTGGCCGAAGCCAAAAAGAGGTTGACCCACTTCATTCGCTTGGCGAATGATCTTCGCTTCGCGGGAACAACAAAAACCACCATCTCGCTCTTTCCTTTCTTCGGTGCTACCTTTTTCTTTCCAAGGGATAGAGTTGGGATGTATAATAACCTTTTTTTTGAGGATGCCCGGGAACAACTCCTAGGTCAATTAAGGATCAAATGTTGGAAACTCATGGTTAAGGATAAGGTAATTGAATTTATAGAAAAATTCATAGACCTAGGTAGGATAGGAGAATTGATAAAGGGAATAGAGATGATGATAGAGATCATACTGAGAAACAGAAGAATTCCGTACGGGTACAACTCTTATTTGAACGAAGTGAAAAAAATGCGATCTTTGTTGTCTAATAGAACAAACACTAATACCTTAATTGAGTCGGTCAAGATCAAATCTGTTTATCAAAGTGCTTCTCCGATTGCTCAAGACATCTCTTTTCAACTGAGAAAGAAAACAAGATCATTTCGTTCCATTTTTCGTAAAATAGTGAAGGATATTCCATTAGTAATGAAAAAAGGGGTGGGGATCCGTATATGTTGTTCAGGTCGATCAAAAGGCGCAGAAATAGCTAGAACTGAATGCGGAAAGTATGGAAAAACATCTCGTAATGTATTTAACCAGAAAATCGATTATGCTTCCGCGGAAGTATCTACTCGTTACGGAATCTCAGGTGTCAAAGTGTGGATTTCATATAGTAAAAAAGAAGGGGGACGTGCTATATCCGAAACGTACGAAATATAGTAAATATCGTAAAGGCAGATGTCGTAGGGGTTGCAAACCAGACGGTACACAACTTGGTTTTGGAAGATATGGCACTAAAAGTTGTAGAGCTGGTCGTCTTTCATATCGAGCCATTGAAGCAGCGCGTCGGGCTACAATCGGACAATTCCATCGTGCTATGAGCGGACAATTCCGAAAAAATGGTAAGATATGGGTAAGAGTTCTCGCGGATATCCCTATTACCGGGAAACCTACAGAAGTAAGAATGGGAAGAGGAAAAGGAAATCCTACGGGTTGGATTGCTCGTGTGTCCACGGGACAAATCCCATTTGAAATGGATGGTGTGAGTTTGTCAAATGCTCGACAAGCCGCTACATTAGCGGCGCATAAACCATGTTCGTCAACCAAGTTTGTTCAGTGGTCGTAACGTAATTGGTTAGTGTCTAACCGAAGCTATTGCATCGTTTGCCCCAATGATGGCTTTTTTGATCTCATTCGTATTCTGAGAAAAGATTGTTTCCAACTATCTTTTTGAAGCAGATAGTTAACAGTGCTCATTCTACACCTTGAAAAAAAGATAACCCAATTTATGGATTTATGGCAGGCCGTACAACCTTTTTTAGAGGGGTGTCTAGACTCGCTAAACGCCATGCAAGATGCGAGCGCGGATGCCCTGCCTCCAGCTCAAGTCGAACCAGCAGAGGGCACGTCGGCTCGTTCTTCGATTCAAAGGGCGGGGGGCGATGATGCCGGACCTTCCCGCCAAGGATCTGGTATCAAAGTGAATGCTAGCTTTGAATCGTCAATGCGAAATCGCATTGCACGACTCGAGCAGGACAATAGCCCCTATTTGCTAGATAAGGCAAAGGGGGAGTACTGGGCTCACATACAAAATGAGCTCGATCATGCTTCCTCTCAGAGGGAGTATAACAGCTTGCTGGAATTTGAGAACAGGGACCTCCGGATAAGAGAGCTAAAACATGGCTGCTCGTCCTGTTTTCAACAGGTGCTTCTCCGCCACCCGACCTTGGCCGACCAGGCCCCATACCACCCGCAGGAGGTTTTGGATGACTTCCTGGATGAACGGAGGGAAGCACTCGAAAGACTGGCGGAGGAGCCGGTGGGACAAAGACCAACCGGGCAAGGGGTGCCCGTGGAGGAGCGAGACCGGCGCGAAATAGCCTTTTTGGAAGACCTGCTCTCAGATCTCCAAAAAAGGGGTCCGGCCGCGATCAAACCCATTTTTGGTCAATCCCCAACCATATCTGGAAACAACGATTAGTGGATATTGGTACTGTCACTGCACAGCAAGCAAAGGATTGGGGATTCAGTGTCTCGCCAACGCCTATTGCATTTTGATGGAAAAGGGACCTGGTAATGAACTTATGACAGAAGCCCTGAAAATCCTGCAGCTATGGC
The DNA here is from genome assembly GCA_032878935.1 of Erythrophleum fordii. Lineage (NCBI taxonomy): Eukaryota > Viridiplantae > Streptophyta > Magnoliopsida > Fabales > Fabaceae > Erythrophleum > Erythrophleum fordii. The sequence continues at coordinate 76,318 of JAVQMF010000014.1, forward strand.
AGCACGGGTTACCCATTTCATAGGCGAGGGTGGGGGACAGGTTTGAGGACCTGTTGGTCAAAGGAAATGCGGATAGATTGTATAAAAGAGTGCGAGTTGATGTCGGTATTGGAAAGGTATTCAGTTCTTTTATTCGTTCGGTTTAATCTTTTGATCGGGGAACGAAGTGGATTGGTACGCTCTCTAAGGGAGGAGACAGGAGCTCCAGCCTAGAGACGGTCCTTAGACCAGACAGAGGTCTGAGGAAAGCCCTGGAAAGGTGGGCTTCGCCTTTTTCTGTAGCCTTCTAAGGCGAGGCCACCCTCAGGTATGGGGTGGAGGAGGAGAGCGGGTATGCGGGCTCCCTTCAACCAGATTACTTTACAGACTAGAATTAATTCCAGGTACAGGAACTGGTTTAACAAAAGGGGTCGAGAACTACATAGATCTGATACCTTCTTCCCTCCGTCTGGGAGGTAGGTTATGTAGGCGTACAACTCTTCCTAGGTTGTATTCGATCATGAATGGCCAAAGAATCGATTAGTAGTATGCCTGATATTGCCAGAAGACCTTTTCTTCTCCCTTTTTGAAACTGGCTAGCGATGAGGAGAAAAGTCGCCCAATGTATGGTCCTAATTTCTACACGCCACCTACACGACTCACTACATAGGTTTAAGGAAAGCAGGAGAATCCGGTTCCTCATCCCTCGAGAAGTTTAGAAGGCAAGAATAAGGAACATTTGGACCTATAAAGCAAGATTAAAGTGTCCTGTTATAACAAAATGACCTTCTATTCTCTTCTAGTAATTCCTATTCCTAACAATTTGAGAGGGGAAAGAAGTAAAGGAAAAGGAGATCCTAATACTAGCCCGGAAAGTCTTAGCGTCAGTTTTGGTACCGCCAGGGTTCTTGTTATTTCAATACCGTCATCGTAGCGAGAGGAATAAGAGAAGAAAGCTCCATCGATCTCGTTTTTAATTTAATGCGACCCATGGATCAGAAAATACCTAATAAGAGGGATTCCGTGGGCCTACTTTCCTTTCCGAGTAACTGACAGTCACAAGACTTGGAAACGACCAAAAGAAGAAATAGGAAATTCCTATTCGTGCATCAATAAGAGGAAGGTGAGGCTATCGGTCCACGAATCATATGGAATTTCATCCCAAGCCAGCCACTGAGAAAACAGCGGATCTTGGTGCTACTGTCGCAAACCCATAACATTGAAAGCTGGGTGGCGGTGATAAAGAGGGGTCATGCATTTACAGAATTCCTCATTGGTCTCGCAGCTACCGATGGAATATGACCAAAAACAACTGGGAATTTAACTTCAAAGGTGGGTTCCCTTCTGGGATATTGAATGCCATAGATTTTTTGTTATCTCTGCAAGCCGCTGAAAAAGAATTTAGTTGAAAGCTAACCGTCCCACCGCCTCGCTCCACGCTTTCTTTTGAGTCAACTCGACAACACATTCCTCGGCCTGATCAACAATCTTAGGGTGCTATCAGAGCCGCAGGGGATGAGAATTCATCTATTGATTCCACATGCACCTGAATCTATCTATTGATAGGATATTTTCAGTGAAAGCCGGGAGTGGGTTAGCAGCAAGGTCATCCTCTCTTTTGAAACAACCATTTTTGCCCTTCCGCAAAAGGAAAATCATAGTTTTTGTTGCCTCGGTTGTCTACCTAAATTGCTAGATTTGGCAGGCGGAATTGCTAAATACCAGATGAGTCCCATCGTGCTATCAGAGGCGTAATGCCCTTCAATTACTAGAAATCCGGAAAATGGCACTGGAGCGGATCCTTTTTTTTTTGTCTTTCTGATCGACCTGAAGCGTGGGCATCGTCCTTTGCCATAAGCAATTCTCGCAGATTATCGCATTCGATTCAAGGAGATGAAGACTGTGCCTTCGACCACTGAGAAGTGGATTCAAACTACGGATACGCAGCCCTACTAAGAGAAGGGGCGGAGACCTGCTACTTTTTTAACAGCACACAAGCTATATCTTCACGTCCATGAGAACCAACGACAAAAGTGAAAAACAATGCATCCGGGGATCCCGTAATGTTTGAAGCTCTGAAATTACCTTTTGCCTCTCTCCCGTTCTATGTACCAGCCCCTAGTTTCAGAGAAGGAATCGAGAGAGGCAGGAATCAAAGTCAAATTCACACTCATAGAATTGTTGGGAAAACCATCCCAACAAGATGCTCAGTCTCCCCTGCTATTGCAGGATCAATCAGCCCCGGTTGATACCAATTCCCACTTGGCAATGGGCAATGTCCCGTCTCGACCAACCTAACTAAGCAAGATGACATACCAGGTCTCCTCTGAAGAAGTTCATTCTCCTCGAATCAACACATCGGCATGCATCTCCGAGAATCGACACATTGGAAGTCTTGCGGGGAAGTGACACAACATCAACATCTGTAATAGAGGGGTCTAGCGTTGAAGCTACCTATCGATGAAAGGCGGGAAAGAGCCCAGTTACTTTAACTCGGGAACAACTCGTATTCCTATTCTTCTCTCCAGCATACCATTTCTAGTCTATCTATTGGAAAAGAGATTACCCATGTTTACGTAACAGCCCGCTCGTACCTCGCCCCCCCTTGTTCGTTCCTCACCCTTGTTGCCGCGGTCAAAGAGGTCTTCGTCCAAGATTACTGAATCGATCAAACGAAACATCACTGGAACTATTAGCCGAATGCCTGCGATCTCTTCCAAAAGTGGGTACCGCACTCGGATCCCATTTCCAAGGTGAATTGGAGGTATCAGAAAAATGGATACTGGTATTGTAGTTGTTGAAAGACCTATTAATTACATGCCAAAAGAGCGAAAGTTGAATCATCGGCTTGGCCACCTTATCCTTATCTACTAAGATTCTCCTTGTTGATATACCGTCCGATGCGCTTGGTGTCGACTCTGATCTTCCTTCACTTGACAATGGGGGCGAAGTCAACCACCGAGGAGCTCATCACGAAGCCTAAAGGGCAGGGCGAGTGGGTGAGGATTGTCTACTCGTTTACTGAAGGCGCAAAGGAAGAACTGGACTCCGCTCCTCCGATCTATTCCTAAACAAGCAACGGAGGATAGGGGCAGCGCTCAAGCCTATAGCGTTAGGACGCTATAGAGTTTGATTGCTTGCTTAGTGCTTGTGCGCTAAGGGAACTCTTACTATTTATTAGCTTAGCTAGCGTTCCGGGAGAATCTAGTCATTTAGTCAGTTCATAACAATCTCTGTAAAGCAAGGGGCAAAGCTTCTACGACAGCTTCCCCCTCATGTAGTCGTCGGCCTTCCCCCCCCCTAGTCGCTTCTGGCGAAGCTGCGAGTTCATGAGCAAGTGAATGAACGAGCCATGTTCCTAAACTAAAAGGAGTGACCATCTTTGTTTTCTTCCCTTCCTCTATCCCTTCAAAGCCCATAGGTTGGGCGCTAGCGCTTTACTAATATAATATAAAGTAAGGCTCTTCTGCTGAGCGAAGCTGCAAGCCTACCCTTCTCGAGCCTACTTAAATAGCTTAGCTTACCAAGCCTAGTCTACTAAAATAGGGCTACAGCAAGCAAGCTTTCCCCCTTTGTTTGTTGTGGGTTGCGCCTCACCGCAGGCACTGAATGAATGAAATGAGTGGAGATCTTCCGATACCCTTGTTAATTACCAAGAACTTCGTTGCCACTAGTGGCGAAGAAGAATTCTACCATCCTACCCAAAAACAACTCGGAGCCTAAAGAGAAGAGAGTTCAGTCTACAAGAAGCTGGCAGAGCTTTAGCCATTGGACTACATCCATCTATCCTACCTAAACAGTAACCCCTTTTTTGTTCGTTCTTCGAATGACGCTAGTGGAGACAAATTCCTTCCGGCTAATGAAGATACTACTCCAGTCTTCCCATTCATTCCCAGTGGATCCTTCTTCTCCCTAAGAATTGAACGAACCAAGTTCACCGAGAGTGAGGAATAAAAACCAACAATCAACTTCCCACTTTTGATGTCCCACGATTCTGCTAGTTTAGAAACTAAGGGGAAGGACAGGGGTCGCTAGGTCAGAAAAGCGATAACTAGAAATTCTCCCCAAGTAGGATTTGAACCTACGACCAGTCAGTTAACAGCCGACCGCTCTACCACTGAGCTACTGAGGAAGAACTCCCTTAAGTTAAGGAAGCCGACTCTCGTTCTTTGGACACCAACCTATGACCGAACAAAAAAGGGTTCGTCACTCTTTTTCACATACACCGGGAGAAAAGGTTACGATAGCAAGCCCCTCCTCGGCCGGAGAGCCTCCAGGACAAGGGGGCGGCGGTCAACCATCCACTCTCGAGATTCATATTGATCAATCGATCTCCGCGTCCTGCCAGTTCGCTAAGTAGACTCACTCTACCGAGGGGCAACAAAGGCTGGAACTATTCCTGCCAAAAACAAGGGACCTACTTCTCATCCTAGGAGTTAGCAGGTAGGATGGAGTCCCCTCTCTGTCTGTCTCTCCGAGTTTCTACTACTAAGTAGCACTTCTGCTATTCAATCATAGAATCGATTCCGATCAAGCTGAAAGATGAAAGAAAAAAGCCCTATATTATTAGTAAGCTAGCGCCCTGCAATCAAAAAACAGCGCTAACGAGCAAGAAAGGGCCCCTTACTATAGTATAGATAGGCTAAGGTTTGAAGACGCTCGACCAAAGAAGCAAGGAGCAAGAAAACTCCTGCAGCAATCTTCACTCCTAAAGCTTCGCTCGAGCATCTTCGCTCCTGCAGCAAGAAAACGCTTTCACTACGTTCAAGCCGAAAAGCTTGAGCGAAGCGGGCAAGAAAACGGATGTGCGTCCTAACGCGCAACGTGCGGAGCTGCTCGACGTAAGGAGAGGGCTTGAGAGCCAGTGCGCTCGGGCCCTTGCTTGTTGGGCTGAGACGCTAGTGCGCTCTGGCCGTTGCTTGTTCGTCCTAACGCGCAACGTGCGGAGCTGCTCGAGCGAAGCGATAGGGCTTGAAGCTAACGTGCGCTTAGTCCGTTGCTTGTTCCTTAGACATAGGGGCGCAAACGCTATCAAGCCTATAGCTAACGCGCTTTAGTCTTGCTGGGAGAGGATGTTCTTAGCTCGAGCGATAGGGAGAGGTTTGAAAGCCTGGAACTGATTAAATTCGGGGGAAACATGGAATCGGTCACTATACTGGGGGGGCGAGACATGACCGCGACTTAAGATTCAAGTACCGTTGAAAAGACTAAAGGAACGGGGGGAATGACTACCTGTAATAAAGCACAGGCTAATACGAGCCGACCAGAAGAAGCAAGGCTTAGATTACCAGATCCTGGACACAATCTTCCTAGAGATGGAGAGCCCCTTGCCTCGCCTTTTCTAGCCTCTCCTTCTTGCTTACCTAGCTCTTGTCTTAGTGACTCTTCCTCTTTTCTAGGGAGTGTTAAAACAGTAGATTTTTCATTTGCCAATGAATTGGATCCGCCCCGATTCGATCAATAATGGGATTCTTGGCTAGAATAAAGGTTCTGTGACATGGACGCCCAGCCCAACAAAACTCGGTCGGTCGGTTGGCCTACCTAACAGATGATAAGATTATCGATCGATTTGATCGAATTTTGAAAAGTCTTTCTCATTATTCAGAACAGTAGAGCTTTCGATCAAGATGTTCTCGCCTCCGGGCTCTCGCTCGAATCGGAACCTTTATGCGTTGGTAGGCTTTCGACTCAATCGAATAGCCGGGCGACAATAAAAGAAAAAGTTTTCGCATGGGCTCATCATCTGATGCAGAACTGATTTCATAACCACCATCCATCACCAATCACATTCCACATCCCACTTCAAACTTATCGATTCCTCGGGTAACCTCCTCTATAAAGGCATTCCAGCTTCAGAGGCAGGTGAGCCGGGTCAGGAAGGACTTTTTTTACTGCTGGGATGGGGTCGGATCCCACTCGAAGCACTACACCACGAATAAGAATCTTCGGGTTGGATAGGCAGTAGAGATAGGAACTCCTATCTGTAGGGCGGGCTTTCAAGACAGAGATGCACTACTCCATCTGGGAAGGGCTTTCCCTCGTGGGGAAAGAGAAGAATCCCTTATTTAAAGGTAAGGACTGAAGGGAATAAAAAATCAATAGAAAAAATCCCTTCCCGGCCGACGGGACTCTACGTCTGGGTCTTATTCCATCTTAAACTCGGATTAGGAAGAGTGCCCTTGAACTACAGATCAATCATAATAAACAATACAAAAAAAGAAATGGCCAAGAAAAAAAGGCAAGGGGGAGATAGGGAAGAGGAGATTAAGGATAGTCACTCCGCTCCATAGATAGTGAACACAGATTCTTGTTTCATTTGAAATTCCTTTCGGGTCGAAAACGCGGGCTGCTGGTGGGGCTGTGCCCATTCTTTCTCCCTCTTCTTCCGCTTTACAACCAGAATAAGGAACCTGAGAATTCACCCTACCTGTCGATGAAAAAATAGGATTTGAGAGGACTGAAAGGGATCGACCAACGGGAGAGGATTGAAGACGCCCCTGGCAAGAGTAGGCAAACAAGCAAGGAGCAATCAAACTCCATAGCGCTTTAGAGATAGATAGTTTTAGGCATGAAGTTCTCGACCGTAGGGAGAGGGTACGCAGTAGCTCCCCCGATAGGGGGAGGTATGAAATTGCTCGAACGAAGTGAGAGGAGCGAAGAGCAAAGCGAGAGGGCTTGAAGCTAACGCGCACCCCTATCTATCTCGTCAGCCCTTGCTTCTTCCTTAGACGAGTAGGCGAGATAGGGGCGCTAACGCTATAAAGCCTATTTGGAGTAGTCCCACAAGGAAAGCTTATATAAGGGAAAAATCTCTCTTTTATCGCCTCCGTTGCGACTGACCTGGCCTGGTATGGTAAGGGCTTAGGATAGGAATAGAGAAGTCGGAAAGAAGGAAAAAAAGCAACTCCAACAGGCTCGTTTAGAACGAGAACATCGGGGGAGCGTTTAGCTCGTTGAAAGGTGAAGGTTCACCGGTCATCATACGCTATTTCCTTCCTGTCTTTGTCTCTAAAGTGGTTTAGAAAGTTAAATGAGGTATGGTATGAGAGAGGTGTAACTCCCCCGAAGGCCCCGGAGGGAACCCATCCTTCTCGATGAGGAGAGAGTCCTGGACTTAGCGAAAGAGAAGAAAAGAGGCTAAAGCGGTCAAAAAGTGCTAGCAGACATTTTTTATAAAAAAGTCAAAAGGGGTTGGCAAGAGTTCTTCATTTTCCCCAACCTTACTTAGGCATCTTACATTGGCAGGAGCTGCCTAAGACGGGTTCTCTTCCCCAAGGGGCTTTGGGGAAACCAAGCGAGTGTCATCCCGGCAAACAAACCATCCAAGCCACCCCCGGAACTCGGTGAAAAAGGTCCCTATTTTCTATTTCAAAGAACAACTTATGATCTGAGACTCTTTATCTATTGTCTGACTTTCGGCATCTTTATTTACGAGGAATTGCTAAGTAGGCGTACTGGTTGTCTCTTCTTGAAATGCATTCCCTTGGCTTCGGTGCCAGTTAAAAAGGAAAGCCATCTCCATGAGTACGAACGAGCGGGAACCAAATCCAGTCTTGTATTTGACCTGAACTTAGGAGGCTCAGCACCTTCCACACTGGAGAATCAGAAAGAAATTAGAAACTTCAAACGGAGATTGTCCGCCCTTATAAAAAGGGAACAGGGTCTGCTCGGTGGTCTATAAAGAGAAAGTGTTCAGTCTACCGGAAAGTCAGATTTCTATCAAACCATGGGTTTCAAGCGTAACCCGCCCCACTACCAGAGATAGGGGTCTATTTCAGGAGGCTGAAAAACATAAATTTATTTGTGAAGTTCTAATTCCAGTACTTATTGTTCCGAAAGGCTGGGAAGGAAGACGGAGATAGCGAGACTAAGCCAAGGGAAGGTTTCACGAGAGATACCTGTTACTGGGCTAAGGAGTTACTCAGGGAAGGAGCTTAGAGGGTAAGGGGAGGTGGAGGGTTTGGTTTCCGATTGGGTTGGTGTGAAGTCAGCTGTACTAAATGCATTGGATGCCTTTCGTAACAACCTGTAAGGTAATGAGAACATTCAGATATCGTATCGGGAGCGTTCAACGGTAGTCCTCCCCTTACCCTTATCATGCCAGCACCCTTCCCACCGAACTAAAGAGGTGGTCTTTCCAGCAGACATAAGATATGAATAAAGATATAGAGAATAGGTCTCCCTGAAAGAGACGTAGGAACGGTTGATGCATCTCCAATATCTGTCAAATCCCGGTAGTTCCCTCCAATCGGAACATTAGCACTATTTCAAAAAACCACTAAAGAAAGATCTCACGAAGCGATCTCAGGTTATGCATGCTTCTTCCAAAAAGAAATATTAAAATCTTATTAATCTTCTTTTTCCTTTCTTTCTTTCAGTAGCTGGATTTTCTCTCTCCTTTGAATAGCCCTAGTCCTATACTGACTTTAATAAAAAGTTAGGCACTCACACTCAGTCCACATGATTTGAGTCTTCCGGGACCGTGGAAGTTACGCCCAAAAGACGGTGTTTTCTCAACTTGTCCGATTGAACTGGCAACCGAAGATGTGAAGAAATGGACTGCATTAGCACTTCAGGAGGGAATACCGGCCTCAGTAAATTCTTTAGTTGACATCGAGACCAAGTCCCATTGAATCTCTTGGAGGAAGATCAGTAGACGAGGAGTGAGGCGCTTTGTTGCCCATTCCATTACTTTCACTCGCGAAGGGTAAATTCCTTATGAGTCAATACCCCGAACTCCACTCTTTTGAATAAGCAATCTTCTTTCGACTGGGCCTAAGATCAGATCAGGAGCAATTTTGCTTTGGCATTGGATCGCTTTCCCTTCTTTCTGTTCTAGAGATGGAGATCCGGCTCCTCCGAGTGATCTGTCTAGATTTCGGAATAGAAATGGGCAAGGAAGATCAGTCAAGCCAAGGGGCGAAGCGGTCCAATTCAATGTGTTACTGTTACGCATAGTGAGAGACAAGCTCTCCTGTTAGGAATCGATCTAGCTGCTGCTCTAACTCCTTTAGGAAAAAGTGTTGCATCTCGCCCAACTCCTACAAAGCCCACCCCCGAGGGAGAAAAGGAAAACCACCTAAAAGGCCCATGGGTTAGAATGGGCCTTTCCTCCTTCTTTACAGTAAGGAAGGCACTCACCCTTTGACAAGCGTGATGGAAAGGTGAAAGCCATCGCAATATGGATGCTTGCGCTTTTCTCGCTTGTTGAGTCTCGGACGCTATTCTGTCCCAGGTACCTCTACCTACCGTTTGAGATCGTTTTGGTATTCCAATCCGTCTGTCTTCTTTGTAGGACCCTCGCTCCAACCTTAAACTTAAAAAATCTTCCTCTTTGTTTTAGGTTTTAGTGCTTTATCGAACGAAGCCATGAAAAGACCTACGTATCTCGATGGAATTGGCCAATTTTTCTGTGCTCCTAAAGTTAGAAAACGTCCCGGCAAGACTGAATTCATCCCAGATCCCAGAAGGTAAATTACCCTTTCTCTTGTGCCTGCATTCGCTATTCCCATTCTGCGCCTAGATAGCTTTTATGCCTAGCCCCAAAAAAAGGTAGACTCTTATCACCGGACTATAAGACTTTAGGCGTCAGGGACTTTACTTTACTTGTTTGAATTTGTTTTTACTATAATGAGGAGGACGACAGACCCACTCACGATCTACTAAAAGGAAAGTAGCCCGGGAATATTGGTTCAAATCCAATTCGTGAGCACAAAAGAGGTAGAGGCGAGTACTGTACTACACGAGCTCGTAAACTAAATCAGTGGTACCCAGCAAGAAAAACAGATGCAGCAATCAAACTCAATAGGTAACGCGCTAGTGCTTGTTTCCGCTCTTCGAGGGCCTCGATTTGCGCCAGCAGAGACGCTATCTTCCTTCGCATCCATCCTGCCTGCCGGGCACAGTCCCAAAAGCCAAGAAGATTAGCTGATACCCGAGTGGTTTCCCCCAACAGACAACAGCACCAGTCCTCTTCTCGTCTCAGATCTTACCTTATACGCCCTCAGCAGACCTTCTTTCTTAGCCCCAACCTTCGCTTCGCCCTAGACTAATAAGTGCTATCGGTACAGCTACAGCTAAATCCGCTATTGGCTTTGAGTCCCTTTCGCTATTTGGAATCGGGCAAAGCCGTGCCTACAGTTGCACAAACAAAGGCGAGCAGTATAAGCCCTTCTCCGGCCCAGGATGGAAGACTTGCTTCTGTCAAGACTATTCCAGCGCTGTAGCTTGCTATTCCTGCGCTTGCTATTCTCTTCCATCGAAGTCGTGTAACTAAAGAAAGCATGAATGTAGATAGCTCAAGTGAAGTGAGCAACAGGAGAGGTATGGAATCGGGAGAGGATTGAAGACCGGGAAGACGAGGGACTCCCATCCTTCGCTTCTAACAGTCGAGCAATTGAATACAGTAACCTGTAACCGCCCAGAAGGGAATCCCGAAAAGGAAAGCCGGAGTGAAGTCACCGAAAAAGCAACGGACTGAGAACGCAATTCCCTTTTCTTGCGAACAGATGGAATAGAATAGGCCTGCTAATATGCCCAATGTCCTTGCTGCAATATGATGAGAGGCTCTTCCTCTCTCTCGGTACAGCTCATTTGAGGAGGCAGGAAGAAGTTGCCCTAGAGAGGGCGCCGAGTTTGGGTACCTCTTTAGGCAGATAGGCAATCCACATTGGTGTGATTCTCCCACCGTTCAGAGAGAGAGATTGGCCTATGTTAGGGTCTGCGTCGAAGTTATGCCGAATTCGGAGTTACCAAAAGAGGTTCTACTGATGAACAATGAAGGGATTCAAACTAGAATTCCAGTTGAGTATGAATGGGTTTTGGTACCAGCTTTATGTGGTGATTGTGGTGTTATCGGGCACAAACCCGAGCATTGTAAGGCTGCGAAGAAGAAAGCCAAGCAGGTTTGGGTCCAAAAGAGCTCTCAAAATATCTCCAATCCAAGAGTTCAAGTGCAGGTGGGGACTGAAGTTTCTGATCAACTTGTCGATGTGATCATTCGACGAAGGCAGTACTCTTCTAGTCTAGGAGGAAGAGAATCTCACAAGAAAGGTTACAGGTTTGATGTGCGAACATTCCATGCTCAATATGCCGAGTCCAATGTCCAACCGATTCCTAGAAAACATCCTCTAGAGCAAAGCAAGGATCCCCTTCAGTAAGTAGGCCGCAAGCCGCGCTCGATGTGCAAGGTCTAGCACAAGCGCTTCACACATTACCTCCAGGGGCTAGACCCCGATCTTCGCCAGTCCAGGAACCTCTCCAAACGGGATACGTTCCACCCGTAGTCTCGGGGCAAGCTGCCCCTCTTACAAATCAGCCAGGTTTCACCTCCCAACCCACGCCGGGTTATGTTCCTCAACCCCAACCAGGGTCTTATCAGCCTTCTTGGAGGCATGCCAACAAGGTCTCACGATGAGCCACTCGCTTAGAGTTCGGTGCGGGGATCAACACCCTTCCTTCAGGCTAGTTCAGCTCTAGATAAGAAACCGACCCAAAGCATCGCAATAGACGCAACAGCAACCTGCACCCACCGGCACTTTTCCTTGACGAGCTCATCTCAAAAGCGGTCCCCAGACTCCGAAAAAGTTTATGTTATTACGATCCGTTAAGTACGAAACTATCAAGCTGAGCTAGATCTAGGCTGCAGGAGAGCACTTCTACTCAGAGCGGCCAAGCTCACTTCGCCCCACACCGCTTATCTCCTTGCTATGTCATCAACCCCACTAAGCCAACGAGAGGATAAACCAGATTAGGAAAATGCGAGCTAGGTAGGCAGCGAAGTATTCTGTGTGGAAGCGAGTGTCTCGCTCCAATGAAGCACGAGCGGAGAGCTTCTGCTCGCTTCGTCGAATGTCACGAAGCTGACGACTTGAGTAGACTGAAAAAAGACATACAACCTTGGCAAGAACGTCGTTCCGCGGAATATATGACTCATGCTCCTGTTCTTTAAATTCTGTGGGTGGTGTAGCTACCGAGATCAATGCCGTCAATTATGTCTCTCCTAGAAGTTGGTTAGCTACCTCTCGATCGAACTCCTGTAACTAATGAAAGAAATCCTATAGCTTGAGTGAAGTGACCCTTATTAGTAGGGTGGGGCACGAACGAGAGTCTTAATTAACCCCAACGGAGAGTGAAGTGACGCAAGGGCTCTAATTGATCTTCCCGCTCTTCTTTCTGTCATCTGTCAACTGGTAACGGTCGCATCTGTCCTGTAACTGTCCTATAGTTATAGGCGGTCCAATCGCTCATCCGTCCGTTCTTGCTTCTGGAGTTCAGGACTGAGTCTCGTAGACCGATTTAATGTAGTGTGCCTGCCCGCTTCAATCGCTTGAATGGGCTTCGAAGCTCGTATAAACATCGATAAATGGGCGATATCAGGCCGGCGCCTCCCCTTCAATGTGCGAGATTGAAGTTCTGTATCAGCTTCATCGATTGATGTTGTTGAAGTAGCGGATTGAAATGTTTTTGGCAAGGAAGAGAGGGTTGCCTGGGATGGACATCTCACTCGAAAGAAGCACGAGCTGTTCTTCCAGCTAAAGAGTAAGGAAAGGTCATGACAAAGTGGAGTTTTCTTTCAAGGAAACACAAGACACAGTGCAGTTGCATCGATTAACCTCTTTGGGTTAGGGTACGGTAAAATCTTCCTAGTCTGATAGAGTCTATTGCGCGCGTGAGAGCTTAACCTCAGCCTTGAACTACCTGCACTGATGCCTTCCCTTCCTTCATTATCTACAACCATATTTTTTACGATTTATATTTATCTTCTCCCTAGATCTCGATTTCTAGGGGTTTAATCAGTTGGGTTACGATTGGGGCCTCGGTTGGTTGGGGCTTTAGAAAGCAAGTTTCATTCTTACTGTGCCTATCCGCAGTTACAAGTAGTTTGATCGCTCAACAAGCATGGAAAACATATATATGTTAAAAGAGTATGATGGGCCCAACCCTAAGCATTACAGGGCCCGAGCTTTAGACCTTGAACTTCCCGTTGATGAGTATATTGGTTATTGGGGGGAAGAATCTCTCAGTGACTGCTTTGGGGCAAAGTCTTCTTTTGGTGGCTGTTCATGAAGATGAGACAAAGCTTGCTTTCAATATCAGAAATGACCTCTTTGAGATATGAGGTTCCGGAGTAACCTTGTCTGATAAGGATATTGATTTTGATAGGCCGAGAGAAAGTAAGGTGGTAGGGCCAAAGAGGCTAAAAAAGAGCTGTGGTGGGGAGAGTAGCGCTGCAAAGGAGAAGAAGCGCGCTGCAGGGAGCGAAGCCAGTGATTGATTGATGTACCGAAGCCGGTCCTCTAGCTTTCGCATCTCTTTAGTTTAGTAATCCGCTTCGGATCGATCTGTGCCTTGATCTCTGGCCATGAATTCCTCCTGGCGAGGAGGGCCGAGAATGTTATGTCACAAGGAAGGTGGTCAAGGGCTGACTACCTCGCCACTTGGTAACTTGGTAGTTGAGTCCTTTTGTGCCCTCGCTACTTATTATTAGTTATTAGTAGTCGGGTCCTTTTACCTCGATAGAGAACTTAACGCTCCCGGGATTCATAGCTTCGATAGCTGCTAGCCGCTCTTCCGGGCAGAGCAAGGACTACGAAAGCCACTCACCGAAGTAACTAAGTCCGAAACCGTGCATTTACAAGTCGAGGTATGAAATCGCTCGAACGAAGTGAGAGGGCCGGACCTCTAACTTTAGTCCAAACTAAGAACCAGAACAGGAAAGCGAAGCGCCTAGTTCCTTGCTTATTCCTTGAAAGCAGTTAAGAAGATAGCTCTTTATGAAGGGATAGACAGAAGGCTTTTCCTTTGAGTTGAAAAACTTCTTCCTGTACCGAGTTAGTAGCTCAACAGGAGTAGAACTATGAGTAGATAGAATGGAGTTATGAAATCTCTTTATTCTTGAGTTGAGTTAAGAGCGGATTTCGCCGAGGTAAGTGATTCTTATAAATGCGAGTTTACAAATGCCGTCGGTAGTCCTTTCCGCCTTTAAAGGTAAAGGGCCTTCCTGCAGCAGTTAAGTGTGCTTTTATCAGCCTAAAGGTAAAGGGCCTTACCGAAGTCCTGTCTGCAGTAGTTGGCCTTGACACCTTAAGATCAATCCACCCCCGAACACGGAAAGGAGGCACCAGCTGCCTTTTCATTACTTGGGCGTGTAGGTTAGCCGAAAAAAGTTCCATGCTATGCACTTCCTGTTTAGCGCGGGGTTCTTGTCGAGTATGATACAGCTGGGCATGGAAGCTTTTTTATGAAGGCATGCTAAATACTAAATATGATGGGTTGGGACTGCACCTTAGTACGATGATGAGTTGGATGTGGAATGTACAAGGATGAGTTCGACACCTTCCCTCACTCCGCTCGTTAGCTAGAACAATTAGAGTAGGCGAGGAGAACTGCTTCTGAATGCAGCCGTTCAGTAGGGGCCTTCCTAAAGGACTCAAAGTAGGCTAAAAAAAAATATCCCTACTGCCTGAAAGACTACCGCTTCGTTCCGTCGGTATACTGTGAAATACCTGCCTCGAAGTCCCGTCAATTGCAATTGACTTCTAAGGCTAGTGTCAGTGTTCTCAAATCCCAGATCCCTATAGACGACTCATGGTGGGGGCCCCAACACCCATCGTGAACTACGTTCATTGCTCGGGCAAGGGATATACGAATATACCGACTGAACGAAGGCACGAGCCCGCCCCTACTAATAATCGAAAGGGACAGGAGCGCCTGGCGAAAATTGACCTAACCGAATAAAGAACAAAAAGTGTGGTTTTCCCATGAGCTTTCTCTAAGCTATTTCACGTTTGGGATTTGGGATAGACTCAGACGCTAGCAGTTCCTTGTGAGATCAAGGAAGTCGAAAAAGAATAATCAAATCAATCTGGATCACAGTTGAAGTATGTCCTCAAGATGCATCCACTGAGACTATGATTGTCGGAGAGGGATTTTTCAACGCATTGATTGTGTTCACCACTCTCCTTTCTTTGACGGCCGGTGGGGGTGCAGAGAGAGAGAGAAAGAGAAGATTTCAGTCTCTATAAGAAGAAGTTCCCTTTGTCTTTATCTAGTCTAGTCAAGGAGGGAGCCTCACCTCAAATGCCAAGATTTTATCGAACCCTTTCTTTCTGCGAATGGTGGTCAATCTACTAAAGAAAGGAGAATAGGCTGCTGACATTGGCCTTTTTTTTCTTTCCGGAAAGAGCTCAATTTCGAGCTTTCTTTCTTTTTTGGTTTTCGCCTGTTCAATAGCAATAGTAAGTAAATTCATCATCCGAGTAGCCCAGAAAGATCTCTCTTCTATTCCTGTAAGAGAGTGAAGTGCACCTTTACTAATAAGCTAATGGGGCCCTAGACTAATAAGGCGATAAGAAGAACTAATAAGGCTGAATTAGAATCGAGGTTGGAAACCTCCCTTTGGCGGCCATCCCATTCTGGCTCATAAGAAGCTGTTGTCGGCAACGGAAAATGCAATCAACTATTTAAAGCAGATACGGTGGGGAAGTCAAGAGTGGAGTTAGCGGTGTAGTTGTAGGTTTCAATTCCTATCCCTTCTTTCGACTCTGAAGTTATGATTGATTAGCGAGTATGGTCAAGCCCCAACTGCTATCCTTCAAGAGTTCTGTTAGGGCACTCCTTCGAGGAGGGAAAGACGAAAGAGCTGACCAGAAATTCAAGATGAAATAGCTGGTCCAGCGATGACATTTCATCAGTCTGGCACTACATTGCTTTATAAGAAAGATACGTCTGCCTAACTAACCATAGGAAGAAGGTCATTCAGGTTCAAATCCTGATCTATCAATAGGTGGTAGTATGTCCCGCCGTCGCCAGGAGAGGCTAGGCGAGACTTAACGGCTGTAGCGAACAACCATCGGGCAGCGAGAAAGCATCTGAACATCAGGCTAATACAAAGACAGACTTAGCCATAAAGCTGCGACTTAGGCTCTTTTCTTTGGCACCTATCATCTTTGCTCACACGCCAAGAGCTTACCTTAGAGGCCTCCCCGACTGATTCTTAGAGCTACTTTAGGTCGAGGTTCTGAAAGAAGAGTTGGCGAAGTAAACAATTCCATCTTCCAACAGTAGCTGCTAGTTCTCGACTCCGCTATGACTCTTATCGAATCTACTCCCGATGCCGGAACCTGTGCTCTGATCAGACAGGATCAGCTATTGATGCCAGATCCAGAGTCGCCCCAAGTGCTAGAAGGATTTTCCTCGCGCTGGCCAAGTCTAATCCTAATCCCATTCATTCCAAAACCAACAGCCTTGGGCCTTCAACCCCAGTTCGCACTTGACATGATCTTTGACAATCATGAGTCAGTAGGGTCAGCCCAGAAAGAGACTAGCCGGCCTTTGTCTCCGGCTCTTAAAAAGAAGCTAAATCCAGCCGCCTGAAAGCATGAGAGCATCAGCACTCGGTGAGTGCCTTGTCTGAGCACCTTTTTTTCTTAGAGAACAAGAGTTGGCTGTGCTTAGCATTTTGGTCTGATTCAGTTGAGGATGAATTCAACCTCTGAGAGGAGGGAAATTCCGTCATGTGATCAAGGCCAAGAAAGACTAAGGTTCAATGGTATCCGTTCTCTTTGATTGCCCTTCTTTGTCTATTGACTTGGTGTTCTTCGTCTCAAACAAAAGAAAAACCTTGAGCTCTGCCATCTTCATCTTCCTTTTTCAACTCTCTGCACTAGTCGTATCGACTAGTACGGTCAATTACTCAAAAGGAGGAGCTTATTAGCTGTACTTACACCTGATCTACCTTTCGGAATCACTAGCCAAAGCATAATCGCTAGCCAAGAAGGTTGGGGTAAGCAGAAAGATACCTATTGATCATTCGCTTAGGAACCGCTTCGCCCCTTGGCAACGACTGAACTGACCAACTACAACTACTAGGCAAGTAATATAAGACTTCTCATTTTAATATAAAAAATACAAATAGTAGGAGCAAAGTTCGTCTATCGGCTCACAACAGAGTTAGCGTTCTGCTAGTCTTCTTTCTCTTCGACCACGGCTGGCTTAAAAACTTTCTTATAGCTTGACTGATTAGAGCTGGGGTTGCTGCCTGAAAGAGCTACTTTAATAGCGAGAACTAAGAACTAAGTAAACCGGATTAGAACTACTTTAGGCAACGGTTGAAGTCTTCTAGGTGAGCTGAATCGGGACGAGCTTACAGCTTGCGATCGGGAATCCTAACCTAAAAAGGAAGTATATCAATGAGGGTACAGGCTAGATTGTGTCCGAATCTCAACAGCAAAAGCCTTCTCCCTTAGCTTTGCTATTGGTGTCTATGTAACTATGGCTTGAATGGTCGGTAGGTAAGACCTTTTTAATTTACTATAGTCGGCTATCGTCTTGTTTTCTTCTTTTTTTCCTATAATCTGCCTTTTTTCCAGACGTTATCCCGCAAACTTGTTGATTGCACGAGCCCTTTATTGAATTGCTAAGCTTTTCTTTTCCGAATCTACTGTCTCTGTCTTGACTTTCTAGGTAAGCTCTTTCCATTTCTTTCTAGATGTGATTGATAGTTCCTTCTTTGGCTTTCGCGTGTCACTGATTTAGCTTCCGATTGGGTCAGTGTGAAGCATTGGCTTTCCGCCTTAAGCTCGCCTGTGACTGTCCTGCTCTCTCAAGTCAGTTTCGAATCTGGATGACCTACTGTTTTGACTAGGTTACAGCTGGATCGGTTAGTTCTGGGATGATTGATGCCTTCCAGACATCAGCATTCTATAAGTACTGCTTTTGTTGTGTGTGTTCTTTCCAACTGGAAAGACTTGGCTGGCTAGCCCCTTCTTTCCTTATCTAATGACATAGATAGAAAAGTCTTTCTTGCCTAGCGTTAGGAGAGTGATGTGAGCTTAAGGAAGAAGCAACGGACTGAGAACGCTATTCCCTTTTCTTGCTCTGCATTAGCTATGAGAGCCAAAGGAAGGTGGGAAAATGAGATTCTCTTTAGTCAAATAGGCCTTCCAAGTTGATTTTGCCGCTAAGAAGGGGATTTAGACTATCTTGCTTGAGATCAGTCCCTTTTCTTGCTCACTTCATTCTCTCTAAGGAATAGAAGAGTTGACCTAAGGGTGAAGCTAGGGAAGAAAGAATTCATTCATTCCCCCGTAAGTCCCTTCACTTGAGCTAGGGCTTAATTAAGAAATAATATTCTATTGCGGAGAGGAAAGATGATGTTCTTAGCTCGACCGAGGTACGGAGTCCTCGACCGATAGTGAGAGGTTATCAGACACTGTACCGATAGAGGATGGAGACTTAGCAATATAGTAAGCTTTGGGACGTAGCAAGATCAATAGGCCAAGTTACTTGGAAAGCCTTCCAATTGGAGTTAGCAAAAGAGGTTCTACTGATGAACAATAAGAATGAAGGCCGATAGTCTTATGGTCCGTCGGAGATGATCAATTTCCTACCACTATATGATTTCACTCGGCTAGGTGGCGATTCGACACTGACAAGATATTAAGAGGACTCAGCTTCCATGCGATCGTCATCACATAGAAACTAAGACCCTGCTAAGAGAGATTATCTGGTACTTGTCTATGAAAGCATAGGAGCTTACCTTATCCTATACGGATCACTCACACCGAGACCAAGCTTTCGCTTAAGCCACGGCTATAGAGCTGGCATATAGGGCAGACCTGCACTGGCACCATAGCGCAGATTCTACAACATAAAGTAGTACGTCTACTACCAGGTAGAATCCCCGCACTTGTAAGACGTAGCAAAGGGCGTCTAGCGCGCAAGCCCGTGAAGCAAGTAATATTAAGGCTTCTTTAGTTGGCTCTTTGCTAATTGAGCCACAGACTAAACAGGAAAGGAAGCGTCCACAAGAGGCCCAGGTCCCCACTTGAAGAAAAGTGAGAACCTAACGGTAAGCACTGATCATAACCTTTTGGGTTACGACTCGAACTTACAGTTAGAAAAGATCCAAACGTGCCGGGAGGTGACTTAAGATTACAAGGCAACTTACTTACAAGTACTTGCTGGCAGAGGAACTTCTAATCCACACGCCATCTATGACAGGTGGGTGGCCCTTTCACACCATCCTTGGTCAGACCAACGGTAGGTGAATAGGCGAGCCAAATAGACGCTCAGCCAATCACCTGGAGACCTTCCAAAGTCTACCGCCAGGAGAAAAGTCAGTAATGGCTTTCCGCAGAGAACTTGTTCTGCCGCGCTGATCGAAGTGACTGATCAGGGCGGCTATCTGACTCTTCTATCAGATACCGTTCAGGAGATGAGGGAAATGAGAGACCTCTTACAGTATAACCTTCACCCACGCCCGAGTGGGACTGAAGGGCTCTCGCCTCCTCAGACTGAGGTAACTAACCTCACATCAGAGTGTCTCCACTCTTGACGCCGGATTCAAACTCTTACAGAATAAGCTCTTCTTGTTCGCTTCGCAGCAAGTACTTTTTAGTTATCTTATAAGACTGGCCATAAAGATGGTCGAACTCGCCCCGCCCTCTAGGCAAGTGATATGTGAAGCGCTCTTTGACAAGCAGCAGCGAGCGCCTACATAACCTATCCAACTCTTCATAGGTTGTGCTCGATCGACAATGGCCAAAAAAGATAAATTAAAGATAACATTTATAGTCTGATAGCCTGCTAGGAGAGAATCACTCTCCTCCCAAGGAACGCACACTAGAGGCTTCGCCGGCTGTGAGGACACGAATGTCTTCACCAGACAGCTCGACCACCCAATCATACATACGGAACATGATTCCAAACCGCCATGTCGAAAGGTCGACACGCGGATGGCACCACGTCCGGATATACACCGGAGGATTGATGAAGTCATCTATGCACACATCTGGTGACAAGGCTAGAGAGCAATACCAATGCAGGTACGTCAGATACTGCTTCATCCCGCCCAGGAATAGAGACCATGTCTCTCCTCCTAGGACACGGGAAGGCGGCATCAGGCGGAGCGACCAAGGCCCACAGGGCTGAAATGCCCTGAGAGACACTCGATCACCCAACCTAACACCACAGGAGTAACGGCGAAACCCGCAACGACAGATAACCAGAGCGTACACGGCAACATACCGTATAACAGCTTAATCAAGAGTCTACAATATTTGTAAACTCTATGGGTCGTGAGTATGCTTTAGACTCGAGGCCAGCTAGACGCAGCTGCGTAGATAGCCACAACGGCGTTTGGTGGGACAAAGAAATTGTACCACCCTAGCGGGATCCGGGCCGAAGCTAGCTTCCTAACCGATAACGGAGATATCTGCCGTCATCTGTTAGATGCGAAAGCGCTTCACATACTCACCGCACCCATCTTTCGAAATCAAAGATTTCGAAAGTGATGTAGACAAACCCAGCCTCTCTATTAAGGCTGAGTACGTCCTGGCGACCAAGTCGTCCACGATGACAAATAAATCGTCACCGAGGATGGCATACTTCGTAAACTTGTCACCGGAGTGGCATTGTTCTGCCGCATACCACACCAAATGAGGTGTAATATGGCAAACAAGGGCTAGGAGGAAAGCCTTATTTTGGCTTTCCTCATGAAAATAGGGTATGGTATTGTATCTAAACCAGATCTGCTTTGGGTCAGAGTACTTCGGGCCAAGTATGGTTGGAGGAATGGATGTAACTTTTACTTTAAAAAGAAGCCGGGATCGCATCTGTGGAATAGCTTGGCTAAGATATAGGAGTTAAAATGGGCATTATGTGGGAACCTGGGGATGGCAAAAGCTTACTCTTTTGGGAAGATAACTGGCTTGGGGACCTTGGCCATCTTAAGCGTCTAGCTCTCAGAGATATCAGCGAATCCGAGCTTAGCAAGAATGTGTGTGATTATGTTACTCAAGATGGACAATGGAGCTGGAGCTCCTTTGAGAATTTGCTTCCGGTCTCCACTCTTCTTCAAATAGCTAGCATTAAACCCCCCTCTCCTGATGATGGTGCCCCACAATGTTACTGGGGACCCTCAAGCTATGGAGCCTTCACGATTAGATCTGCTTATGAATTCGTATATCATGAAAAATGGGATCAAGATGATGACAAATGGCAGTTGGCTTGGCAATGGAGGGGAGCCCAGAGAGTTCGCACTTTCCTTTGCTTAGTTTGAAAGGGGAAGTTGCTCACTAATAAGGAAAGATGGAGGCGACACATGACTGATAATAGCACTTGTTTGCTCTGTAATGCGGGAGATGAGGAGGATATCGATCATGTCTTACGTAAATGTGATCTTGCAAAGCAAATTTTGTGTTCACTGGTCCCGCAGCAGCAGCAAAGAAGTTTCTTTGAGCTACCATTAGAGGAATGGTTGAAGCTAAATCTGAACTACAAAAACCCGTGGGTGAAGAATGATCAGCCTTGGGCCTCCACTTTTGGTCTCACTTGTTGGAGGTTATGGGATACACGCAATAAGCGCCTCTTTAGCAATTCTTCTTTCACGGCTCACTCTGTCTTGCAAAAGATTTTAGCCATGGTAGACTACTCCAGGAAAGATGAGGAGGCCTTAAGACCTCTTGCTAACCCAGGTAGCAGAAAGTTTGAATGCAATGTTGGATGGGAATGGCCGCCTGAGGGATGGGTCAAAGCTAATTGTGATGGGGCCTATAAGGCTTCTAGTGGTCTGGCAGGAGCTGGAGGTCTGATAAGAGACTCCAACGGGAATTGGATTCCTGGTACATGCAGGAACATTGGCCAATGTAGCATAACTAAAGCGGAATTATGGGCAATATTTGACACGCTGTCTTTGGCTTGGGATAGAGGCTTCCGCAAAGTCAAGTTGGAGAGTGACAGTCAATGTGTAATCAAGATTCTCAGTCAGGAGGAGCGAAAGCAGCTCGACTGGTAAGGAGAGGAGCGAAGACTTAATAGCAATTCCAGATTCATTCACGATATTCGTAGACTACTGAGAAGAGACTGGGAAGTTGAGCTCAAGCATATCTACCGTGAAGCCAATAGATGCGCCGATTTCCTTGCTAGCTTTGCACTGTCCAAACACTTAGGAGTTCACCATTTAGATGAGCCTCCTTCAGGCATGAGTTGTATTCTTTATCAAGATAAGACCGAATAAATACTGAATTAAATACAGCAGTACCGAGCTACGGATACGCTTTCGAAAGATTTGTAGGATTCTTTCTTATGCAATGGACCTCTGCATTCATCGGTGTCCCAGACGACTAAATCAGAGACTGTTTAGCTTTCCCAATGTCACATAGACATACCTACTAGGATGAGGCATATCGGAAATTGAAGTTACATCTCCTATCACTGCTGCAGCACCCGCTCAATTGGTGGGTTTGCGCAGTTCTTTTTTTGTTTTTTATAGAGGGAAAAGTAGAACTTGTTTAAGTCCCAGCCAAAAGGAAAGGCTTAGTCTGAGGTGGTCCTTTAGTTTCATAGGTTAGTCTTATTGAAGAAGGAGAAGCACGCTCTTTGACTTCTAATCCGAAGGCACTTCCAGATCTAGAGAGCTTCTTATCCACTACATCTACAAAAGGGGGGAAGATTTCTCAATCTTTCTTGTCTTTCGGGTCCTACACTTCAAATACAAAGCAAGAATCTTGAAAAAGGCATATAAAGCACCCGGATCCTACTCTGTAGAGAGGAACGGAACTCTCTTCCTAAACTCCAATAGTTAAGTAAACTGACTTTGTTCACTCCCGACTCAAGCTATAGGATTTCTGCATTAGAATCCGCAGAATCATAGAAAGAAGAAAACTGGTAGGCCCGGTAGGCAAAACAAAGGGAGAGCTACTTCGTAACCTCTCCTTTCAGTGATTTCCTTCCTCCCGTCTCGCTCTTTCCCATCCTCATTGATTCGGCTAGTTTGGATGCTAGGAATGAGAAATCTCTGGATATCGAAATTCCATAGTAATTCTATTTCTTCTTAGTTGCCTTCGTTCCGAGAAGATTCAGATTACAGTTTTGTTTGTTTGTTGCTTACTTTGTCTTCTTCCGGTCAATTCACGATTCGCCATTCCCCGCAGACAAAAAGGACAAGTCAGTGGGGTCACATGATCAGCTGGAATAGATATTCTTAACTAGGGAGAATGAAGAGGTTACTATGTAGCTCGACCGATTTGAAACGCGTTTTGATTAGGACAAAGCGGCCTTAGAAAGGGTTTGTGTAATCCCAGATCGACGATAAATTTCTGACATCGGGGAAAATGAGGACTTTAGCGAGCATCCCTTGGGGGCGGGGACATATTTGATTTCGCCGCTGAAACACCAATTCGTTCTTCGGCGCACACGATACGTGACCCGCTGAGTTGCCTCATCCACCTAAGATATGGGCGATGCTGGATGCCTATTTCAATCCATAGATGATGATAATCCATTTTTTAGTGAATAATCTCACTAAGATAAGAGGAGGAAGGGGAAGGCTGTGAGGGGGCAAGGCAAGTTTCTAAGGGCCACCCATTTCACTTTATCTTAGATATCTACCGAAATGAAAAAGGGCTCCTAAACCTATCCAAGCGATCTCCGCAGTCTCGGCTGCCAGCCGACTTTCTGGATCAATGCCCTCTGAGGCATGAGTGGAAGACATTGTCCTAGCTATGGAGTATCTTTCTAGGACCCTGAACCAACATTGCAGAGACAGCTTCAAGTTCCATCCTGGTTGAAAAAGGCAACAGTTAAGCCATTTATGCTTTGTACCCCTCCATTTCCTGATATTATTATATTTTTTTCCTTCCTATGATATCAAGTCTTCTCAAATCAAAGCTAAGCGCTCCTCTTATCCATAGCTTGGCTTCTTTGAAAGAAGATTGATTTTGCTAAAGAACTAGCTTGCCCATTAGCTGGGAGATTTAGCTATTTAGACTAAGGGGAGAGCTGGTCTTACTGTTAGACACGGTAAACATAGGAGAGACCTTATCCACGTTAGGAATTTAGGAAGGCTAGTACCGATAGCCTTACTCTAACAAGTAAGCAAGTAAACTACCTCGAATTACTGGTAATGTTATTTATATTTAATATTTAGGTTTAGGCCCTTCTTACTTAGCACTGTCAGATCAAGGGAAGGAATGAGAAGAATAGCCTTTGCCAACTCACTCTTATCCTCTTAGTAGAACTGCTAGTCTTCTAAGCCTGTTAGTTATTTAGTTATTATGCTAGGTAAAAAGGGGAGCTTAATAAAGACCAGTTTTTAACTACTACTATTAGCTCGCTAGTTAGTAGTAATGATATAAGGACTTCTTAAACACATATTAGGAAACTCTAAAGTGGGAAGAGCCCCTAAAAAAGAGAACTCCCATTCGATGGCAGAACCAGATGTCCTTATGCAATTGGATAGACTGTAAGAGATTATCCTTTTACAAGAGATGCTTGCACTTCAACTAATTCCCCAGCTGCCCTAACCTTTTCTGTCTGATGACTTGCTAAGAAACTAAAATTGAGCCCTAGCTGCCTTTTACCTAGCGCCTGGCTGAGACTGCAGGCTTAATCGAGACTGCTAAAAACTAATTTGACAATTAGCGGAGGTGTCACCATCTAAAGGAAGAGGTCAAGTACCATCTCTCCCCATCGGTCATACCAAGGCGCCACACCTACCAATAGGGTTCACGCGATGATGGACCTCATTTAGGATGCTTGGCTTTATGCTCAGGCATCGGGACCGGCGTGTGGGTTAGTGACTTACATACCGTTAAGGCTATCTTGGAAGATCACGAGAAGGACAAGCTACTGACTTGAGACTTCCCGCTAAGGCTATCGGGAGAGTAAGTGAAATCTCATAGCTTGATATGAGGCACTAAGTTCTCGACTGTAGTAAAGGAGAGGGTATATTGAGTTTGAGTCCCAAGGGCAGGGAAGTGACCCAACAAACAAGGGACTTAGCAGCTATAAAGCCTAAAGCTTAGCTCTCAAACCTCTCCTTGTCAGTCGAGCAACTACTCCCTCTCTTCCTACCTATCTCTATCGGTCGAGAACAGCGTACCTGCTAAGCGCTCAAGTAAGATTGTATGATTCTTCTTCTTCAACTTCAATTCATTCGATTCAAAAGCTGTAAATGAAAAACTCTCAATATAGGCTCAGCTGTGTCACTATTGAAAGTGAAAATCTTAGACTCAGAGATTTCATACCTGTGCGTATTAGAATTTCTCTTGTTACTGAACAGTCCTACAGGCCTAATTGAATAGAATTTCATACAGCTAAGACTATATTCGCAAAAGGAGAGGTCTCGTCCTTCGTCTCATTACATTATATGTAATTCTTCTTCTTCTCGTATCGTTCGTGCCTTTAGCTCAAGTGAAGTGAACCGAACAAGCAAGGGTGCAGATGAAGCAAGCGCACTAACGCTATTAGTAGTCAGTCTCAGTCTAGCGATATGCTTTATCAGAGTTGGAAAAGAAGCAAGGAGAGGGACGAAGTAGCTCGAGCTAAGGCCCGATAGACTTGAATGGAAAGCTAAAGCGCTGGAATCGAATTGCTAGTAGTTCACTCAAAAGAAAGAGTATGATTTCATTTCGAAAAGAAGAATCAGTTCAGTAAGAAGAGGAGTACGTTTTAGGCTTTGCCCGATTCCATCTTTCTTTCTAAGAATAGCCTTAGCGAAACGGACTCAGCAGCAAGAAAGCCGATAGCGATAGGATTGAAGCCGGATCATGGTTGAAGCTTTCCGTCTATGGCCTTGGACAGGAAGTTCCTATATCTATATGAGAGGGGGAAACCTAAGAAAGAGGTGAAATCATTCCCCGAGCTCTATTGGGTTGTGGGTTGCCGTAGGCTCAATGATCAGACTTCTGGTCTGCTTAAAGTGACTTTGGTGCTAAAGCTGCTAAAGTGTAGTCACTCATAAGGCTAGATGAGGTTCGGAGATCTCGACCGATAGGGAAAGGTTACTGGTATCTCTCCCGACAGGGAGAGGAGGGTAGCAAGAGCTTAAAATGCTCGACCAACGGGAGAGGATTGAGGACTATATCACTCAATTCAGCGATTAGACAGAAAGAAAGGAAAGAAGGCGATCGAAGCTCTTGCCCGACACACGGCTAGATCGAGGCAGAAATAGCTTCTGACTCTCACAAAGACCCCCACATCGTGGAACTTAACGAGCCTGGAGGTTTCACGCGGAGTCCACCCAACATAGGATCGAGCGAGAAGGATGATATAATATAGTGAATCCGGTGTGGAATCGAACGGAGAAAGAAAGAATCATGCGCTTCCTCTTCAGCCAATTCGGGGTCAAGGCAATCTGCTATTGGGGTGGTTTATCGCGATGAACTGGGCTGATACCATCACCCAACGGTACGCCAAAACAAAATGGTGAAGTGGTGCTCTCAGCTGGTGCCATTGAGAGTCCACAGCTGCTGAGGTGGCGTAGTGATCGGTCATTTCATTGAATGTGTTCAGGATATGGCCCCTGGCCTCTTTCTGTTCCTGCGCTTGGCCTTTGAGTTGCCTTCACACGGCCGACAAAGACAGATCTTCACATAGCGTACAGGAAGTCGAAAGGAAGTACCAGAGCCCTTACTTTCCGCTTTGAGCTGAGCAAGCAGCTGAACCCATTGCCCTAATAGAATAGAATGGGGCTAGTTGGCGGACTTGATGTCATCTAAGTCAACTGGGGAAATCGGCTTCGATCCTCTTTGCGTTGATTCTCTAGTCGGAGAGTAATTTAATGATTATCCTATTGATTTGTCTTTGTTACACCGGGCTTCCAAGTAATAGTATGAACCGCTTGCTCTGCTCGCAGCTTACACAGGGCTGTCGGAGGACTTGAGCGATGAGATCCTGCGAGACCTCATCTGAATAGGTCTCGCTCCGTCCGTGCCTTTTGATTTTACTTGGGATGGGACTGGCTAACCCATGATCTCAGGTTCGAACTCATTATCATAGTATGGGCTTCGGTTCGGAACTCTGAATCGATCAATCGAATGGGACTACTCCGATCCTCGCATCGGTGAAATAACGTATAATAGATAGACCTGGAAATCTAATCTATGCTTTCTGGCTCCTCACTTCCGGTCGGTGCGCCTCCCCTCTCTTTGGAGTTCGCCGCTTTCTTCCTGTGGTGACTATTAGAGCACAAGCCAAGTGTAGTCTTGAACTTTTGCACCAACAACATTGCGGAATATGAGGCTTATTTTATTGGCCTCGATGTGGCGGTCCTCATGGGTGTTCAATTCCTATAAGTTCGAAGAGATTCCCAGCTGGTCATTTCATTCGGCAGCTCACTGGTGAATAAGAGGGTCACAAGTGTGAAGTTAGCCTTCTGCTCTCGCCTGGATAGCAGGGTCTGTGTTGGCTTCGCTTACCGCGAGAAGATTCAGCCGGTGGTATGCCGAGCCCTCTCTTTTCTCCTGCCTGCTGTAATGACCGGTCTCCTAAAGAGAAGAAGGGCGCGGAAGCAAGAAAGCCAAGAACTGGGGCAAAGGTCTCACCCGCTGTAGAGCCAGTTTACCACGCAGGGGCAAGAATGAAAGCAGCAGTTCGAGCAGATGACCTTGAAACTGTTGAACCAATAGTAGGTCCAGATGCAGTTGCCGGGTGGTACTAAGCCGCATCAAAAGCGGAGGTACTTAGTACTCCCTAACAGTCCGCTGGGCTGGCTTCCGCGTCACCGCCCCTCAATTTGCCTTTTCTTGCTTGGGCTAATGAGATATCCCAAGTTCGGAGTAAGCAGCCCGTTCATGAAAGTGCGATCCCATGATGTCGAGCAAGATGACTCGTCCCCCTTTCCAATTTGGCTTTGTGCCACGCCACTTCGGAGAGTGAAACGAAGGAAAAAGCCTTACTTATAGGTCATCCTATTTCGGTGCATGGTCAGGATCCCGTATGTGGGTCTGCCTTTTTCAGTAATTAGTTGATCGTTGGTGAAATAGCGTAGTATAGGTCTGGGTGGGATGATACGAAATAGAGCAGTTGCCAATTGGCATGTGAAACCGAAGCTTGAACGCTTTGAAACTACCTTCACGCCCTTCCTTCTCTTTCGAATGAAAAACTATAAATATCATAAGAGAAGAAAGAGAGCTTTAGAAGCAGCCAATCTTTTCTTTATGCCCAAACAATCCCATGTCTTTCTTGGTTGGTAAAGCCAACCGGCGATTTACAACAAGTCTTTCTGAAGGGAGAGCAATCAACGCTATGGCTACTTTTGGACAATTCCCGCCTTAGGACCCCAACAGTGACAACAGCTACTACGCATCCTACATCAGAAAATGCTATCGACGAAACAGAAAATATCAGCATTAAGAAACTTCTTGGGGTTAGCTGTGAAAGAAAGAGCCCGGCATTCATTCATTTCTTCATTCATATTCATAGCTTAGTCTACTAAAATAAAAGAGGGACCAGCCTCATCGTGGTAATTATCGGACATCTCTGATCGTTCACCTCTAATGTGACACGTTCCCTCCCAGTTATATGATCAACGGGATCAGTCGGCTAGAGAGCGGGGCTATTCTTCTTCCGGGGAGGCAAAGTCGTCCCCTCTACTGATCGAACCCTCAGTTCGGGGGTCTTCGTCAACATGTTATGAGGCTCCAGTCTTCGGCGGGTCACCATTACTTGACTTAGAAAGGCGAACATCTAGGCAAGGGAAAGCGCAGTGCGCCTGGTGCAAATGGCTTTCTTTTTTCATGATATACCAATCAGAATGGAGGACCCTACCTACGTACATGATTGATAGAAGAACTACGTAGGGGGGATCGGTCAACTTGATGCGGGAGAGGCATGAGTGCAGTTCGATCTTGTGGTGTATTCGAAAGACTAAAGACGGGAGAGCACGCCCTTCCACTAAAATGCCGGCATCCTCGGGAAAGCACTAATGAACTACGCCATCCCTGAAACTTATGCGGTGAGATACCAACCATCCGATATCGCCCACCTAAGAGGCCACTGGCACCGAATAATACCCATAAAGAACGCTAACCGCCACCGGCATCTGATGCCATCCGATAAGGGAGAACTATTTCGGCAAATCATTTTACCAAAAATCCTCTCTTTTCTTTATTTCTGAGACTGGTTCAGCCGAATTAGCTAAGCGATCCCGAGTCCGGGGTTTGAGAGTGGACCTTATCCTATCTCAATCAATAACTTGATGAATTATCATCATCCTTGTGGATTGTTTGCAGTCCACATGAAATATTCCTGCTAAAGGTTTTCCACCTTAGCTAGGATAGGTGGTGGCAGATATAGAGTTATTACAAAATAAGATCATACCCAAGATCCGCGCACTTTGAGCGCGTTTTTAGTCTATGGACCCAGTGTAGGCTTGCTTCGCATAGGCTACACAAGCCAGGCAAAAGGTAATTTTTTTCTTTTAGGACAGATCCCAGGGCGTAACTGCTATTTCACCGCTTAGCCTTAGCGACCTCATGGTTTTCGGTGAAAAAGAATAGGTTGTTTTAAGGTCTTAGTTCAAACAAATGGGAGCTCTTCTTAGCTCTCAAGCGAGGAAAGGGTAACTTGTTGTGAGTGAAGAATCCCGTTATCGAATTCGCGGATTTCCTTTGAAGGAAGCAGGCGCAAGGGCACCTTGGTTGGGGCAAAGGAAGACTAAAAAGCGCTTCTAGACTCTAATGAAACAAATAAATATAGTATATATATATAGCTCTGTGATATCCCAATGGTTGACCCGTTGGGAAGTGGACCCACCGCGGTCTTATAACCCAATCCACAAGGAAAGGGTGACCATTCAGCAAGGCCTCAACTGCCTCTGAGAACCGTCGGCCAAAACACTCATAAAGGACGCTGATCTGTATGTTCAGCGGCTACTGATAGGTGGCCTTTGCTTTTCTTATTCAGGGTGATATGCTATCTTTTAGATCGATCGTTCGCGTCAGCTGCTGTTCATTCTGCTCTAGCTACAAAGATCTTTCAAGTGCCCTTCGTAAGGTAAGGAGGCACTCGACAGTGACTTTTGTTGCTGGACAGCCTTTAGGCTTTAGGTTAGGCTATTATGCGTCTTGGCCTCATAGCCTGTTTGAACGCCCATAGCATAGGGGCAATGGCCATTCATATCAAATCTCAGTGTCGGCGGTTCTCAACGATCTGTCGGTTGGCTGGTGTGGCTTTGAGGACCCTTACTCACACTTTGTTGCAAGCAAGAAGCTACCTTGTCAGGCTTAGCCCGTAACTTAAAAGTAGAAAGGTTATGGGATATGTATACAAACACGTGCCCAACATCCTCTCGACCTCAACTAGCGTCATGAGTCACTGCGTACCTATGCTATGAGTATGTACTCAGTCAATTTAACACCTAGCTATGAGGTCCATTTAGGTACGTAGTTACTAACCCACAAGGGATAGGTCAGTCGAGGGAAGCGAGAGGTACGTAAGTCACTAGAGCGTTGCTCTAGGTACGAAGTCAGTCGACCGTTAGGGAGAGGATGGAGCGATCGAATCGAACTCAGGGAACTTCTTGATTGGACTGATAAGGAGAGGAGCGGAGATAAAGAAAACTTTCTTCCTTCTAAGGCACGTAGTTACTCGACCGGGAAGACTGATTGTTTTATTTCTATAATTCTTACCAGCTATAGACTATTGCCTTTCTTCTTTCCTATGGTTCACTTCCCTCTCCCTAGGGCAAGATTAAGACCATCTGATATATGAGTAACGAGAGGAAATGAATTCAACAATTCCATGAGCCGAACAAGAGTGAAAAAGAGCTGCTCTCCCGGATAGGATGGAAAACAGATTGCTCACTTTGGGGTCCCGAGCGAGCAGAGACTTCCGGATTCTTTTCCGTAGTAGAATGAAGGGACACCTGGTATTGGTGCACGAACGGTAATCAGATATCGAATAGTTCCGATTCCTTTATTTCAGTAATTCCAAAAAAGCTGGAGCTTTCTTTCGCTTCTTGTTATGTTATCTCGTTCTCCCCGTACTTATTAGTCACTTGTCTTGAAGAGAGGGAAAAGGTACGAAGTTCTTAGCTCGACCTACCGGTAATCTTTTTCTTGATTTATCTCCATAGCGATCCATTCACTGAGAAAGACATATTCAGTTGCCTTCGTGCCTTCCCCTGCGGGGCAGTTAGACTTCTGAAATCCCATACCAGCTTCATCTTTTTGGACAGATTGGATTTGGATTGATTTTCTGCAACTCCCCAGACTCGAACTGGCACGGCTTACCCTTATTCTGATTCTTCTTCTGCTGATTCAGCAACAGATCTTCCTTCGATCCCAGTACTGTGCCTGTGCCTATTCTCTTTCTAGCTAGCAAGCCAATACTTCCTCTCCTGTTGGTCTTGCTACTTCGTATCCTCCGTTCCTTAGCCCAAGCAAGCACTAACTAAGCTAATTCCATCCCCGGACTATTCTATGGTCTTGCTCTCCTGTAAGTAGAGATAATTCAATCCTCGGACATTCCTACCCCGGACTGTAACGCCTTAAGCGCCCTCTCGCTTTGCTATCGCTGCTCTTCTTGCTCTTGTTCGCTCCTCTCCCTGGAACTGATTAAAAAAAGACTCCGTATCTCTCCCGATAGGGATAGGAAGGTACAAGGTTGCTCGACTGTAAAGGAGAGGCCAGATAGGGCCAAAGCTTACGGCTATACTATATATGTAATTATTAGAGTTCAGTTCAAAATCCCTATTGGGAACGAACAAGAAGAATCCACCCTCTCCCGTTGGTCGAGTCAATCCTCTGGCAAAGCTCGAGCTGCTATCACGCCCTAGCCTATAGGCTTTCTTGCTGCCCCTATCCCGTCTAAAGCCGTCTTTGGTAACATCACTTCACTTGAAGAGAGGGAAGAGACAAAGTCATTCTTATTCCTATCCCTACTGGTCTCCCTGCTTCGCTCCTGCGCGAGACTAAGGCCTTACTACTTATTAGACTTTCGCGCTTAGCCCTTTTCCGGGGAGCAGGACTAAGCAAGGAAGCTTCGAAGACGCTTAGTACTTGTGCTAAGCTTCGATAATGTAGAATTTCTTTCTGTTGGCCTCTAACGGGGCTTCTTCAGCCCTCTCCCTATGGTCGAGCAACTACGTACCTTTTCAGGTCCTCATTTGGATTCCATAAAATAGTCTTAATTAAGCCATACGGACAGTGAAGGGACCCCTGGGAGGGGGCCAGAGCGATCAGAGACAGCTTTCTTATTGGTCCTACGGAGATAGTCTCGTTATGGCGTTATGGATACTGGAAAAAAGAAAGAGAATCTTCCCTGTCTTCAAGATCAGTTACCCTTATTAGTAAGGACGAAGAATGACTGAAGTCAGATTAGATGATATTTACGCCCAGGAGAGAATTCAAACAGAATTACGATAGTATATCTTCTTTCCCCGAGAACGGTACTAAGATCCAATAAGGCAAACAGTAGCAGTAGCGGTCGGTAGCGGTATTAAGAAAAAGCAAATCAATCTCTCTATCTGAACTAGACTATTCTTCCTTACCCGGAGGAGAGTGAAGTGAGCCCTGGGAGGGCACACGAACGATAATAAGACTGTATCTCTTCCTTCGCAAGGAATGAATTTAACAATCTTATTTCACCTACGGACTGAGAAGGCAGTAGCGGTCGGTTGCTGTCGGTATTGTATTAAGAAAGAAATGGAACTCTCCTTTAATTCCATCTTAATTAATCCCGTAGGAGAGAGAGTGAGCCCTGGGAGGGCGCACGAACGATATAAGAGATAGTCTCGCGCAGGTGATTGAATCAGTTCATTTAGAAAGAGAATGGAAGGCACGAAGCCTAATACGACGGAGTCTCTCTCTATCTACGTTATTTCTTGTACCGGACTGTAACTATAACTAGAATTCAGATTAGATAGAGTAAAGCGTATTAGCTCATTCTTCTTGAACCGTAGGAGAGAGAAGGGACCAAAGAAGCAAGGTTTTCAAGCCTATCCGGGAGAGCAGAACCATAGGCGGGAGAGGGCTGAGGAGCCCCGGCCTTAAATCAATTCTATTCTATTTAGCTTTACATGAAAGTCTTTGGCAAGCTAGAGCTACCTTAAATCAAAGAAAGAATTGTACTTGTATTTCGCTGGTTTCTTGGATTGTACTGAAAAGGTCCTACCTTTCCCTATCTGTCGACTCAATGGTATGAATTGCTCGCAGAGGAAGGTATGAAATCGCTCGACCGTAGGGAGAGGAGCTAAAGAGCAGTTCTCCTGAAATTGTGTCTTTGCTGACTCTCCTACGGAACTATAAGAATGAATGCAGTCTCTGGTCGGTCGCTTTGCCTTAGAGAAAGAATTGAGAATACTCATTCCCGGTTGCCGCTTTCTTAGTTTCCAGAGTTGGTTCAGGAAAGTCAAATCTCTAACTTCGAGTTGAAAACGGATTCTTCAATCATAGATAAGGAGAGGAAGGCACGCTATCAGACCTCTCACTTCGCTCGAGTAAGTTCGACTGCCAAGGAGAGGTACCGTACCCTCTCGCTTTGCTCGAGCTATTTCATTCCTTTCAGGCAATGCTATCTCTATCAAGTCTTAAAGGTAGCTGTTACAGTCCTTCCCTGCCTCTCTCTTTTCCTTACCTGCGTATGTATTTCATTTCTATCAATTCTTTACGTGCGTATGAGTTCAGTTCAAATCCAATTAATTCCCAGACAGCTAACTAAAAGAATTTGTGGTTCCACTCGTAACTCTTCTAGTGTTCTTCTAGTTGCACATCTAGTGCACTCACTTCTCTTGCTTCTTCTTTCACTCCTTATCTTCCGAACTGGATCTCAATCCGATGATGAATCCGTGAACAAGGAATGCATGGTGCTTATTGATTACCTCTGATGCTACTTCCAACGGATTCTCAATTTCAAGTCCGATGCATCCTTCTTAGCGCTTAGCGGGAGACATAATGGTTAATGAGAACAAGTCTCTAATGCGCACTCATAACTCCTAGCAAGCCCATCCCTATCCCTCTCTTGATCTATGCCAGCTGAAGCTGATCTCTCTTTGCCAGCCAGCTAACTCCTAAGCTCATCTCTCTCTTCTTTCAGAAAGAGTTCGCCTACTCCCAGCTTATTAATGAGACAAATTCCAGATAATGAACTCAATCCGATGAATAGAAGGAATGCCTGCTTATTGATTACCTCATCCGAGTAAAAGGATCTCCTTAATAAAGGCATCTCAATCCAGCTCTCTTGATAGCAGCATCCGGAGCAAAGCAAAGGAAGCCGAATTAGCTTTCCCAAACCTCCTTACTTTACTCGGAAAAGAAAGCATCTTCCTCTCCTCTCACTTCGTTCGAGCAACTACGTACCTTTACAGTCGAGCTACCTTCGTCCCTGAAAATCCCTAAGAAAAGAGGAAGTCACAATCAATCCAAAGCAAATCGACGAGTCTCACTTCCGATACTCAACTCATTCTCATCTCAAAGCGCTGAAAGACAGAAAGAGCAGCTAGATGATTAGATGCCACATCTCCTTCCATCATCTTTCTAAAGAAAGCTCTCTATCTTCTCACTCTTTCCGGAGCTCTAAAGCTACTAGTTCATGCCATGGTTGTTGTGAAAGAATAGGCAGCTATTCAATCAGAATCAGAGGAACTCTTAAAGTAGGTCTTTTTCCAAAGCTGGGATTAGCTTAGCAAAGGTTGCTGCGGACAAAGCAGCATAAACCTTGTTAGTCAAGGCATCAATCGTAGGATGCGAGCTAAGATCCGGAAGAGTCACTCGCCAGAGGAAGGGAATTCGCTCAAATCCGTACCAATCTCAATCCCAACTCTACTTAATCTGATAAGAGGCCTCACTCTTAAACTTCGGATTGGCATCTTCCTTCAATGACTTGGATTAGCATCACCATTACTCATTGTGATTGCATGAAAGAAAGAGTCAGCCGAAGCTAATGCAACTACTACTACAAGTACTAGTCTCTCCTCTCTTCTTTGATCTCTTCTTCCCAACTCCGCCCTTGTAGCTGCAAAAGCAAGGAAAGATGCAATTGAGTTGCCTGATCAATAAAATAAGCAGCTCTTTTAGTCTGTGATTAGTGCGCTAGTCTGCTTTCAAAAGGAAGCTTCTCAGCTAACCTCCCAACAGTGCAGTGGAAACGACCTTTTCCGGGTCCGACCAAGGACTAACAATCGGATCAAAAGTGGCCTTTGAGACTCTCTTGGCTACTAATATTATTTTCTGGATAAGAGAGATAGCCATAATTTGACCAGAAGGTCAGCCTTATCATCACGGCGATACATCTGTTTCCGGATGAATGCTGGGATAATACGCGTAGAACCTCCCCTGCTTCCTTATACCCAACCTCAGTCGGTTGGGCAGAACACAGCATCTAGGACACACATTCTTCATTCTATGTGTGCGGTGGATAGCCCGGCCCCTAGCTCCTATGCGCTACGAAACCACTAGTCTAGGCCCTCCCCAAAGGGCTCGCACCCCGGACTCCCTTTAATGGAAGTCATCATTACGTGCCCAACATGGGTGGGCACCTAGGTGTGACCAAAGGAGATCCAACAAATGGAGAAACCAACCCATTTGGAGCTTCCCTGAGGGTTCACTATCTATATAGTGCAGACCTTCTACGTTTAAAAATATAAGGTCCTTACTACCAGTAGTGCGCCTCAGGACTACTGTGAAAAGGCACTCCTCAGTCAGCTTTGTAGCTGGTCAGCCCTTAGGTTAGGGTTAGGCTAGATAAGATAGAGCTATTATGCCTCATATAGCGTGTATATGTGAGTGACTTTCGTACCTTGAGCAAGGCTCAAGTGACTTTCGTACCTCTCTTCGCCCATACTATAAAAGCCCATCACATTATAGTGTGCAGAGCAGGTACATCCTGGTCGCACCTTTGACTGTTATGCCGTCTTAGGTGATGACGTTGTCATTGCTGATGAAAGGGTAGCCGAGGTGTATTCCTCTTCTCTTGAGGAGTTGGGGCTAATGATATCCTATTAAAAATCCCTAGTTTCTCATCAGGGAGCAGCTTCATTCGCTAAGAGGTTTCGAGTCCGTAATCAGACTTTTCTTTCTATCGGTCTTTCTATCGAAAAAATAGCGTTAAAATTCGTTTTCTGGTCATCTTGTTAACGATTTGATTTTCACCTCTCCAACTTGACTAGAATAAAGGAGGGTCGGCCTGGAAAGAGAACGGATTAGCAGTTAGCTAGCTCACGAGCTAAGCTAGGATTCCACAGCAGAGGATATTATATTATCTTAAACCAAAGCACCACAACAAACCAGAGCTGCACATATTGCCATGAATTCATGAACGTGCTTTCCCGTAGCTCCCTTAGATCAGTAGATAAAGGTAGAGCCCGGATGTGCTCGCTAATAGCTCCTTGAACTACTTGAGCTCATTCGATACCACTGCAAACAGAAGAAGCAGCGGTTAATCGGACATTCCATAGAGTGAGAGGGCAACTCACCTTCGGGAAAGAAGCCTATTTTAGCGGCAAAGACGCCGATAATGAATGATAAGATTCACTCGGAACACAAAACAAGAACTAGGCTTCTCCTTCAACAACATTTTCGGAGTATCCGCCGATTCTTCTCTTAGTTCTTCTCTGACAGAACATTCTTTTTAAGCAAAGACCCATCCTAATACTGATCCTATTGCCTTTACTCCTAAAGCCCTACCACCACAAGACCGGTAAGACCAACAGCAGCGGTTGCTGATTCAATAGCATCGGCGAGAGAGAGAGAATTCCTATTGAGTTACCTTTCCTGGGGGAATAGGATATTCTATAAAGGCTATACCACGACCACCAAAGCCAGAAGAGAAGACATCATTCTCGAAAAGCTCGAAGGTCGAAGGACGAAGAAGAGCTCCAAGCAAGAGATATTCTCTAAAAGCAGCTACCGAGTGAGAATAAACAACTACCATTTAAGCTGATAGCTGCACGGATTCACCACTACTTATGACTTCTTAATCCTGCTCCTAGACAAACTAAGAAGCAAGGAAAGAGGAACTATATAAGATCTTTTATCCCTGAAAAGCTACAACTCTAACTCCTAACTAAGGAACTACCTAGCTACCTTAACTATCTATAGGAATAAAAACCTGAACCATTGGCAAGGGGCAATCACTCATGACCAACTGCCTTGACGCGGATACTCCAACAGTTAGTGTTTGGTTTCCGAGACCGAAGTACTGATACAAAGAAGCTCATTCAGGAGCGCTGTTCTGTTTTACTTTCTTTGCTTTTTTTTTACTTTCCTTTGCTTTTGCGAGACTGTAATGGACTTGGATCTTCCCCAATCAGTGATGTTGGCAGACCTAAAGGAGCCAGGTTTCGCCCCTGTGAGATGCGACCTTACTCGCTACTCCTTTCCAAAGTACGGAATTGTGTTGACTTGCAAGATCGAGAACGAAGCCAAATTCTATATATATTAATATATATTAATTGCTCTTTTTTTTTCTTTCTTTTCTGGTATTTCTGTTTTGATCTTAAGGTAAGGGGTCTTTCTTTATCTTGTAATAGGCTCAGAAAGAGTTTCCGATTGAGGTATTAGGTTCCTTTTTAGCCTGTGTCGATGTCGAATAGACGGAATTAGTCTTAGTGCCTTTCTTACTGGATTGACTGCTTTACTTACTTTTCGAAAGAGGGTCAGAACTCGATCCGGGAATATCATTAGCCCTCGAATGCGCTCTTACTCTTGGAGGAAGGAAGCCATCTGCTTGAGAGCATCGAATCGTTGCTGCTTTTGCTATTGGTCTACAAATCGCTGCAACCAATGTCCCGTCATACCCTCTCCCTATGGTCGAGATACTGCGTAACCTCCGTCCTCTTTTGAGTAGAATGATGGGCTCTTAGGAATAGAAGTGGGCATGAATGGAGCTTCTAGGACTGTGTTGATTGAAGCTCTCTTTGTCCATCTAATCTTGATTTGCTGTAAACAGACGATAGTGTCAATTGGCTTATTCGATGCTCACTGCCTTCATTAAGGAGTTAACCCGGTCGAGATCAGATGATGCAAGGATCGGATTTGATAAACTTTCTGGCTTTTTCGGTATGAGAAAAACAAGCCCCCTTTAGTAGTGGGATCTTTCTTATCCTAAGTAATTTTAATAATAGGTCGATCAAAGCACTCGTCTCCATCTTCCAGCCTTTCCTCTCCTACCAAAGGTGCTTACTCCGGGCGTATTCTAGGTAAATCAATCGGAGGAGAGAAAGCTAGAATCTTGCACCTCATCAGCACCAGACTCTTTCCAAACCTAAAGACCAATCTTCCACTTCTCCTCCCTTTGAGTTTGATGCTGGGCGAAAAAGTAAATTCGTGGTAACCCTAACGGGTGGTTGTTCATTTGCGGGTTTCGATTGGATAGCATATTGACCCCTATCTTATACCTCTGGGCTGGGTGCGTGGAACTATTCCTTCCAATGAAAGTGCTAGTTTGCCAAATACTCCTCATCAAGGTGGTGATCAGCCAGAGACCATAAAAACAACCAGGTAGCGGGCGGGCTAAAAGCGGGATAGTTCAGCTACTGCTCTTATTCCTACCAGCTAATTCCGACTTTGAATTGCGTATATAAAGTAAAGAGCAGAGAACGACGGCCTACGCATTGCAGCCACAACATTACTGGGCAAACTAGTATAGATTTCGGCAACTCCGGATCCCCCTAGTTGAAGACTCTCGCTCAAAATGAAAACCATCTAAAAAAACGTATATGATGGATCCATTACGAATGTATCGTCCCAGAAGACCATCACTCTGGTTTCACTGATCGAGCAACGCGGTTATTTCGCGGACCTTTCTGTTCCTAGTTAAAGTGTAGGCCTGTTGGACTTAAGCTGGAATTTGGTATTTCGAAGGCCCCAGGTGTTACTATCATTTCTAGGCATCGTCTGTACTTAACAGTTCCCTTTAGTGTGGTTTCTCGGAGATATCTGGATTCTTTTTTTAATAAAAGAAGAGCCCCTTCAATCTT
>JAVQMF010000014.1:122500-180000 GCA_032878935.1 Erythrophleum fordii
TTGCATTTTCCTTATCCGGTTAACATAGCTTACCGCTGTATTGCCTGCCTTTATTGACACAGGAGACTAAATATACTTTAGTGCTCGGGGCTGAACAACAAGCAGCGGAGATGATCTGGGCATCTCAGAAAGTCCCATCACAGCCAATCCTTGTGGAGAAGACAGCTTTTAGCAAAAGTTACACGGCACGGTACGACCTCTCTTACTTTTTTTGGATTGGTTGCGAAAAGGCATCCTTTTCTGGTCAAGGTATCCACGGGCCCTGTTCCGCTTCATCTAAGCTAATTTGAATCAGAAGCTGTGTGGGAGAGAGGACGCCGTAGCCTTTTTTTTTTGTGGAACAGAAGTTCAATTTTGTGATTACTGTATATGAAACTCCCACTTAAGTCAAGACACAAAAGAAATCATGAGGTTTTAGTACTGAAATAGTTCAAGCTCCACTCAGTAGAACAGACAAGCCAATGACAGCAACTAAAGAGAGAAAACCAAGGAAAGTACATATCAGCAGCTAGCACCATTAAGAAACATCAGACAATAAGAGATAATAGACTGAAGGTGGAATTTTCTAATCAATACTCATCTCCCTCATCGCCCTCTTCACCTTCAGCAGCTTCTGCACCGACCTCCTCATAATCCTTCTCCAGGGCAGCAAGGTCTTCACGAGCCTCAGAGAACTCACCTTCTTCCATCCCCTCGCCAACATACCAGTGTACAAATGCCCTCTTGGCATACATGAGATCAAATTTGTTGTCAATGCGAGAGAAAACCTCAGCAACACTAGTGGAGTTTGAGATCATGCACACAGCTCTCTGAACCTTGGCAAGATCACCCCCGGGGACAACAGTTGGAGGCTGGTAATTGATACCGCACTTAAATCCAGTAGGGCACCAGTCAACAAATTGGATGGTGCGCTTGGTCTTGATAGTTGCGACAGCTGCATTCACATCTTTAGGGACCACATCCCCTCTGTACATCAGACAGCAAGCCATGTATTTGCCATGGCGTGGATCACACTTGGCCATCATAGATGATGGCTCAAATGCGCTATTTGTGATTTCTGCAACTGACAACTGTTCATGGTATGCCTTCTCTGCTGAAATTACAGGAGCATATGATGAAAGCATGAAGTGAATCCTGGGATAAGGTACCAGATTAGTCTGAAATTCTGTGACATCAACATTCAAGGCACCGTCAAACCTCAGGGATGCCGTCAGTGATGATATGACCTGAGAAACCAAGCGGTTGAGGTTGGTCGCTCAATGTCAAGTGAACGCCTGCAAATATCATATATGGCTTCATTGTCAAGTAGCACAGCAACATCAGTGTGCTCCAAAAGGGAATGAGTGGAAAGAACACTGTTGTAGGGCTCAACAACAGAGGTTGAAACTTGTGGAGAAGGATAGACTGTGAAACCGAGCTTGGACTTCTTGCCATAGTCCACCGAGAGACGCTCCAGCAGAAGGGAACCAAGACCAGAACCTGTGCCCCCACCCACAGCGTTGAAAACCAGGAAACCGTGGAGACCTGTGCAGTTGTCTGCAAGCTTTCTGATGCGATCTAAGCAAAGATCAACTATCTCTTTCCCAAGGGTATAGTGGCCACGGGCAAAGTTGTTAGCTGCATCCTCCTTGCCACTAATCAGCTGCTCAGGGTGGAATAGTTGGCGATATGTCCCAGTCCTAACTTCATCAATGACAGTTGGCTCAAGATCTACAAAAACTGCACGAGGTACATGCTTTCCAGCTCCAGTTTCACTGAAGAAGGTGTTGAATGCGTCATCGCCTCCACCAATGGTCTTATCACTTGGCATCTGGCCATCAGCCTGAATGCCATGCTCGAGGCAATAAAGCTCCCAGCAAGCGTTTCCGACCTGAATGCCGGCTTGGCCGATGTGAATGGAAATGCACTCTCTCATCTTAGGCAAAGGTTATCGAAAAAGAAGAAAAAGAGAACGGAAATTAGAAGAAGAAGAAGAGCAAAGAGAGAGATTCAGAGAAGGACGTTTATTAAGACGCCTCTCCGGTGGAGATACGCCGTAGCCTTTAACTATAATTAAGGTCAGGTGTGGGGATAACAGGCGACAGAAGGATGACGGCTTTATATTATATTGGGAACGTAGCGTAGAAAGGGTTCTCCGCAGTGAACCAAATGATCTAGCCAATCATTCTCCTAACAGTCTACCGATTATCCAAGTTAGGTATTCTGTAAGTTCCTAGGTCATCTCGCAATTACTCCATTGAGACTAAGATCTGTTCGAGATGTAAGTGGTCTAGTCACTACCTGTAAGGCAAGCCCCACAGACACCTTACTACTTTCTTCTAAGCTTTCTCTCTTGTCTCGCCAATCTAGTATTGCCGTATAAGAGAACTGTATTGCAAAATTCTGTTATTCAGATCCGTTGAGCGGAGGTGGAAGATGCCCTTTTCGGACAGTGGCATCGCGCGATACTCAAGAAAGGAAAGCGCGGTCGATAGTGCCCTTCATAGAATGGTGCCTATGGGAAAGGCGAGAGGGGTACTGATCACTATCCGAATCTGCTACTGAAGAAGAAAAACCTCTTCACGATTGATCCTGGGTTAGAGTTAGCTAGACTCTTGGAAAAAGAGACTTTCCTTCTCTATCCGTACACGGGGTCTGGTTAGGAACCTTATTTTTCTTTATATAAGAACCCGTTTCGGGCTAAATAGAAAGATTAAAGTTTGCCCAAGCCCAGAGGCAATCAAGCCTTGGAAACTAGTTCAAATAGAACTCAAAACTAGGCAATCCAACTTCTATTGACTTCCCTGGAACTAGCTGCCATTTCATCGGTTGTCGGAAGAGCAGTAGGTCTTGGTGCTTGAGTCAGTCCGTGGGAAGAAGAAAGATTATTGAAGACGTCGATTGGAAGAGTTTGAGTAGGAGGTGATTCCACCAACGGTTCCTCTTCCAGGTCTGGGAAGAAGAGATCTTAGTTAACCCCTTTCACTAAGGCTTAAGGAAGGCTAGCTCTTCTCGCTTAGGTAGCTAAACCCGGGTCTCACTGCCTGAGAATGTCTGACTTCTTTCTTAAGGGTTGGTTCTCTAGGGCCTTAGAACGCGTTTTCAGGTCAGAATGTGGAGATTCGTATGATGAATCGTTAAACGCAGTTTTCTCAGTAAGAAGATAGCTGTCTGCTTGGATCTTGCGTAGATACATTAGAAGAGGGCTTGCTTTCCTCTGATAATGTATATTTCCTTTTATAGGAGCCGCCTTCATTTGCTTTAAGGCAGGTTAAGGGAAACAGGTAAAGCGCAGAGAAGCGAAAGCTGTTTAAGGTAAACAGGTTAAGGGCGTTAAGAGCTAAGCCTTCTAGAAATGGCGTATTTCTAGAATAAAGAATCTGTCTATCCTTTAGCTCTAGTGAAGGGACGCCCCCTTTACTAATAAGGGAGGGGGCTTGAGCGCTATTAATCATTCTTTCTCTTCCCTTGCTACGGCTATTACTTTTACTTACTTAAGTGATTACCTAGGGTTGGGCGAAAGCCTATTGGAGTAGTCCCACAAGGAAAGCTTATATAAGGGAAAAATCTCTCTTTTATCACCTCCGTTGCGACTGACCTGGCCTGGTATGGTAAGCACTACTGGGCGAAGCTTCTCTGCGTCTTCAGGCTCTAGAAGAACTCTTGAACTAAGCTTTCAAACTTTGTTCATTTAACAACACTAGGGGGTCAGTCAAAATTGGATGAAGCCAAAGAGGTTCCGGAGCGTTTAGGCAGCTCGACAAGAGGCAGCGGATGAGAACGAGTGACTCGCCGCATTAGAGTCTGTCTCCCCTGATTAAGGAGTCGTTGCCGTTTTCCCAGAGATCCGAAGGAATCGAATTTCTATATCAAGATAAATAACCGGCCCGGTCCTTAGATTTATTTACGGCCTTCGAGGAGCCGTATGAGGATCTCATGTACGGTTCTGTAGTAGAGATGGAATTGAGAAAGAAAAGATCTCAGCTTGTACACCAGAAACTTCTTTCTCAGATTCTCAACCAACGGAATAGGTCGAAAGTGGAGTTTTTCTGGGCATTTGAAACTTTCTCGAGAGGAAGGCTATCATTTAACCGGAGAATCACGACTGAATCTCCCT
This sequence comes from Erythrophleum fordii, assembly GCA_032878935.1. Taxonomy (NCBI): domain Eukaryota; kingdom Viridiplantae; phylum Streptophyta; class Magnoliopsida; order Fabales; family Fabaceae; genus Erythrophleum; species Erythrophleum fordii. The sequence goes on from JAVQMF010000014.1 coordinate 126,597, forward strand.
TTGTTTCCGTACGCTGGGGGGAACGTCTTCTCTTAAGTAGCCGTTCCGGTTGTTAAGTCGTTGACATAGTCATTTACAATCTTATTGCGGATAAGGAATCGTTGATATGCAGGAGTTGTGAACCTACATCCCTACCCTCGGAGGATGGGGATTGCTTACCTTACTCAGATATAGCCTCAATGAATAGAATATCCTGAGCCCGGTTAAGCACTTTGCATGCTATTCCTTATTTTAAGGCACGAACACAGAGGAAAGAGCGGACTCGAAACCAAGAATCCGATCCGGATGTGAAAGCAGAACTAGCGCTTGAGGAAAAGTCAGAGAAGAGGGAAAGATTCAATCACCCGGTCTTCTCCTTCCTAGCTTTGAGATAGCCTAATGAGAGCTTGACTAGGGATCCACATCCTAATAGGGAAAAGTCAGGGTAAAAAAGTGAGTTCAGAGTCGATGTGACAATAGGAGGAATTTCAACAACGTATTTCGTATAGAAATACGAAAAGGACCACTTTGCCACTGCGGATTCAATTGCTGCGGTTACGCCATTTCCTAAGATAATGAATGTCCTTCCTCCAACTGCAGTTATTCCTGAAAACCCAGCTAGGGGATTGGATTCCTTTCTAGAAATTACTTAAGAATACTTAAGAAAGGGGACGGGATCTTATCTTCTCGCCCTTACTTCAAGACTATTACCTATTTCTCGGCCTAAGGACTGACTGCCGCGGATAAGTCCCAAAGATGTGAAAGAAGAAAGTCAGACCCATAATGAAGACCTTGCACATAGACAGAAAAGGAATCTCATTTTTAGGGGGATCTTCTTTATCTATGATAGCAGCAAAGTCAACTGATGAACGGGAAGCAAAAAGACTTGTTTCCGAAACGACTAGCAAGGCTTAGTCTAACAGCGGGAAGAGCAGAAAGAATCCCACCTTCATGTGACTAGAGGAATGAAGTAGCACCGGACTCGTTCAAAGAGCTAAAAGCTGCCTTGATCTTCTTTTTCTTATAGTTGCACCACATGCAACTTCTGGCTAGCCACTTCCCTTATTCATAGTGGGACCCCTATGTCGAGTGGTTCGCGCTTTGCGCCCCTTCATCTCGTCTGAAGCTACCACGCCTGGACTTTGCTTTGTCGGAAATTCCTTCTTTGATTGCTGACCTCATCCATGAGATGCAGCTGACAATAGAATAGAAGAAGACATGGCAGGCTCACTAATCTAATAAGTGGCGTTCAGCTCATATTCGTACTTGAATTCCTCGTAAATGAACCTTTAGGCTGAGGATAATCTGGCCTAGTTGGAACTCTTCTCCCTACCAAATCAATTGCTTCAGTAGCCCAGACGGAGACAGAATCCATTACAGGGCAGGTTCTCACTACACTTGCTTTCGTGCTCGCTTTGCTCCTTTTCTTCTGTTGTCGGCATACAGGTCTTGGCCTTTTGCTTGGCACGTTGTCGGAATAGGCTGTGATGCCAGATAGTGAAGTTCGAAGGGGAAGAAAGCCAATAACTCTTTCTTTATCACCGTAAGTAGCAATAGACTGATCTTAGCCCTTTGGCTCTTCTTGAACTGGATTCCACTCTAAGTGAAGTGACCAATCGGTATTGGGCACAAACGATAACAAGAAGTCCTTTACTTTAGTCCTCGCCTCGCTTAGGCTTTCTTTTTTATGCTATTGAGCTTTAAAAAGCACTCATTCTAGCTGGATGTCCTAAATAGACTAGATCTAAATAGAAGAGAAAGAAATCTCTCTATGAATCCCCCACTCTTAAGTAGAGGGATTCAATCCCTCTTGAAAGGCACTGATTTCACTTACCCACTCGCTGGAACTAGCCTTAAGACTGAAACTTCAATTGGAAGGACAGCAGAAAGCGAATCAAGACTAGCTACAAGAGAGTAGACCTAGCACTTAAACAAGTTCTATAACTAGATTAAGCACTGGAAGGGCTAGGGAAAGGAATGAGTTTGATCCCACAGAGATATCCAAGAAGCCTCCTTTTAATATGATGAGCCCCATTTGCATTTGCTTTGGAGTGCGATGGCAAAGCTATAGTCCCTCTCCTTAGTCTCTATCTCGGCCGCATTATTTTGATTGCGTCAGTCTCTTTCATTTGCTGATAAACCATATCCTGCGCCTTCCTTGCCCGAAAGATAACTTGCTTGAGGAACTGCTATTCGGTATAAGGCGACAACTACTTCTACTGGTCCTCCATCGAAGGAAAGAACTGCCCCATAACCTAGCTTTAGCCTCCTTCCATGGAACCTATTACTGAAAAAGGAGAAAAGAAAGAATTTAATTTATTGAAAACGAACTAGTTAGCCCTCCCAAGCGGACAAACAGGTGGATCATCTGATCTTGAAATAGGTCATCCCGGCTATCCCGATCTTTTATCTGTTTATTTCGTCAGGTATCTGAATCATACGATTCTGAGGATTCTGCTTTTCACATTCATTCTACAGGACCAAAACGAGGCCTTTCCTCGCTAGTTGGAATAAAAACCTCAACAGCAGCCTTCATTGAACCCCTTCTTCCTATCCTTGCTACCTATGAAACGAGTCCCTCTTTCATTCACTAAAGAAGACGCAGCTGATAGATGGATATGGATGAATATACATTTGATGGCCAGTTCTATGAATCAAAAATCTCGAGTTGGAGGCATCGCTGGGAAAAAAGCCAATTGATTCGGTTTTCTAGAAAAAGTAGCTTCTTGGTGGTTCTTCCTTTTCGTTTCAAGGGAAAGCAAGCCACGTCTTTTGGTTGAAGGTTAAAGCCTTGAAAGAGGAAGTGGAATAAGGAGCAGTTTGGGAGGGTGGACTTGAATAAAATAGAAGCTTTGGAGGAAATTGCGTACCTAGACCGCACAGAAGAATCAAGACCTCTATCATCAGCAGAAAGAGCTCTGAGAGTATCAGCAAAAGAAGAATGAAGGAGGCTAGCCAGGTTGGAAAAGATTAGTTGGCGGCAAAAGTCGAGAATTACGTGGTTAAGGGAGGGGGAGGAATAGGTTCTATTCCATCATGACCATAGTCCCATTTGTTCGCTAAAGGTAGGCAGCAATCTGGATTCAAGTCGGAGGAACTACATCAAGAAAGTGGGATTTCGTCCTAGCCTAGATCTGTATTATATTAAGATATTTCTAGCTCAGATGAAGAGCTTCTTCTCACCCTCGGCTCACGGAATTGGCTCACAGAACTACCTTTCCATTTCCAGAAGACCGAGACGAGAGTCACTCGCTACCTTGAGAACAGTGAAAGCTCAATCCCAACTCTCTTATCTGGTGCAGAACCTGCCCTAGAGCTATTGCCAGATTGAATCTCAAATCGAGCTGCAGTTCTTCTTTCAAACCTAGCTAGGGGATTGGGTTCCGCTCTATCAATTCCGTAACTCTTATCTACGATAACAGCAAAACTCCACTTCTTCAACAAGAGAAAAGATCATATCGGCAACAGCAAGTAAAGTCTGAAATGCCTCAGAAGCAAGTCTTGGCTTAGCTGCATTATCTTCCTACCGATGTCATACTAGACTCTATTATGACCTGAGGGTGACTGAACTACCTTAAGTCCCGAAGTAACTTCTCCTCTCTTCCCTCTCGACAGGGAACTTAGGGATTAACTGATTTAGAAGTTTTCCGCTTTGACTTTAAAGAAGAAAGACCTGGCGTAAATGATTTAATTGAGTTCCCGGCTTGTGGCTTTAAAGTGCAAGGTAAGCGAATAGGGGATTTTAAGTCCTTCGAATAGCCAAACCAAAGTCCTTTACCGAGGAGATTGATTTGATTTGAACAGCAGAAAAGCATTCGAACTTGAGAGATGCTTTCTTCACTGGCCAAGCAGTAGAATATCAAAGTCTCTTCCCCCGGAAGGGTAAGAAGCAAGGCAGGAGCGGTATAAGAGAAAGAAGTCAGTGCTGCTTTTGCTGTTACAGAATCTGGTCTTAGCTTAGCTGCAATCCATCCCGCCTTAGTGTTATTTGCAGAGCAAAGTTTATATTAGAGCTGAGCTGATCTCAGAGCCTAACGGTGATTTGGCTTGTGGGATAACTAGTATCAAAACTTTGTATCCGCGCGAGACAGCTTTTGATGTGGGGAAGTTTTCACTTAAGTAAGATTGCTCGAAAGGAATGATTAGACTTTCGTGGTACAAAGTGTGAGTTGTTGATTAACATTGGTTCCTTGGGTGCTAACTACATCAAGGCCTTTGTTGAGTGACTACTTCGGCTATGCGAGCTACATGAGATATACGAGGAAATGACCCCAGATGGAACTGGGCATGTCCGCCCATTATATATCACTGTCAAATGCAAAGACATGATCGTGGCACGGGTTCTTATAGACAATGGTTCTGCCCTAAATGTTTGCCCAAGGGCGACACTTGACAAACTACCTATAGATCAGACTCACATGAGGAAAACCTGCATGGCGATCAGGGCTTTTGATGGCACTCGCAGAGAATCCCAAGGAGAGATTGAGCTGCCGCTCGAAATCGGCCCATGCACCTTCAATGTTCATTTTCAGGTTATGGATATCACACCGGCCTTAAACATGCTACTTGGTAGACCATGGATTCACTTAGCTCTGCAGGGGCTGTTCCCTCCGTCCGAAAGGAACTTACGAAAGCCTGACAATAGGACACGAAGGGGGTGCCGAAAGGGGCTTTATAGCTAGTGCGCGCATCCGTATGCTGCTTGTTTACTTGGCTCCGCCAGCTCGACCATAGGCGGAGGAGCTTCCAGAAGTGTAGGGAACTACAGCCCAGTTGTTATCAGAAAAACTTTCCGCTGTAATAGAATCAATCCGTATAATGATGACACCTGTTGGATTACTTCCGAAAAGCAAGTCCTTCGGTGTTGCTATTTCCTCTCGAAAGGTTAGCTAGCTTAGCTTCTCCTATATTTGGATTTGGATTAAGGAACTAGGGTAATGCGAAGACAAAGAAGGCCTAATAATGGTGAGTCGAATCAGGCGCTGCAGCCGTTCCAAGGCTTTTATGCCACCGTTCAGGCCTTATTTAAGATAGGAGAATTAGGTTCAAGCAAGAAACTCCGGGTTTTGCCTAAGGCGAGTAGTAGACTCTGGTTTCAGTGCACGTGTGGAGGGCAACTCCGTTTAGCCAGCAAGCATAGGAAAGAAATCCCCCCGGGGAACTTACTATTAATGCTAATCCATTAGTTATAGCTCGAAGTTTGCCCTTAGTTGTCTCGAAGTTAGCTGCTTGGCATGAGTAGTGAGTAGCTTGGCTTGCTCATGCGGGGCTTTGGAAAGAAAGAAAGTAAGCAGGGAATGAATATACTAATCTTCTAATCTAGCTAGAGAAGTTTTTTCTTATTTAAAAGTAGATCGGGAGTTCAGGCAGATGTTAAATTAGGGTGAGCTTGACTATTCTAATCTACAGGCCACTTAGCTAAACGAAATCCTGAGTATCGACTGTCGTGTGAGTCTCGACCAATGTGTAGCTGCCGTTAAAAGGCTATAAGTAACGGCATTCTCAGTTAAAATAACAGGATTCAAGCTTGCTTGTGTGTACGTGCTTGTTATAAGTAGATGTAGATGTGAAGGAGCCTAAGGAACCGCCCTAACCCCTTTAAATACGTTGTTAGAGGCGTTGGCTATTCGTAGATCTGTTATACAGGCGATTTAGCTACTTTCTTTCCACCCCGAGAACTCAAAGGTGCGTAGCTTGTTCCCGAGTAAGTAGCTAAAAAGAGGGCAATCAAGCAAGCGATCGTAGGTACGCTATTTTTTTATATGAGCAGATTGGTGTGGAACTAGATCCTCCGCTATAGTAACAGTTGTTGTGTAGTCAGGTTCACCTGCCCAATGCCTGAGATTCCGTTACTGTTCCGTGTCCTAAGTTACAAGACAAGAATTACTTTGTAAATCAAAGTATAGAAGCAAAGTTTTGTGAGTGAGTGAAGAAGGGCCATAGAGCTTAGCCATGTGTAGTCTTACTATTAGAGCAAAAGGCGTGGTCTGGTCTAGTCCTTCGTCTCATTATATGTAATTCTTCTTCTTCTCGTTCGTGCCCAGCAAGAACTACCTCCTTCTCGCTACGCTGTCTAGAAGGAAGATTGAAGCGATTCAGTTAGCGCGTAAGCGCACAACCCGCTCAGTTCGATAGCTGGAGAGAGAATCAATCCTCTCCCTATCGTAAAACTTCCTCTCGCTATCGCTTGAGGTACATAGTAACCTTAATCAGGAAATTCAACATTAGCAGTAGGCAAAGAAGAAAGGGCTAAGCCATCAAGTCACATTGAATAATCATAAGAAAGGGAGAGCGTCTTCAAACCAAAGCTTACAGAATCGGAACTCTGATTTATCTGATTCTCGTTCCTGTCTTCCCCACTTCTCTTGAAGAGAGGGAAGAGGTTACAATAAAGTCGACCATAGGGAAAGGGTTGAAAGTAAGTCGACTGATAAGGACAGGGTTGAAAGAGCTTGCTTGTTAGAGTCTGGCGAGTTGCTGTCATTTAGCCTGAAAGGAAGGTACACTGTTACTCGACCAGCGGGAGAGGGATGAAGTTGCTCGACTGTAAAGGATAGGTATTCAATTGCTTGCTTGGAAGGTTCGGAGATCTCGAGCTTTGCGAGAGGAATGACCTGCAATCATATGATTTCATTTCTTAATTAAGAAAAGAATAATCAGTTCAGTCAGAATAATCATTCCAGAAGAAAGGAAATAGGCAGTCGAGAGATGAAATGGTAAGAATTATAGAAATAAAAACAATCAGTATTCGCTCTAGTGAAGTGAAAAATCCCTATTGGGCACGAACGCTTTAAGAAGCAGCCCCGCTATTCCAGTAATAGGGTAAGAGGCGCCCATTCCCGAGCATTGTCCTTTTGTTGCTTAGTCACACGCCCACTCAGAATACCCAGGGCTCCGAAGAGACCATACTAGTTTTGCCTCACAGCCTTTCAGCATTCAAAGTCGAATGCTAGCTCCGGGCTGCGCCACTTAGACGGGGAACATTCATGCATCCGCCCGTGCCACCAAGCTTCGGGTCAACTGGGGCGTCGTTCACACGATGCGCCCACAGCGATTAGCGACGGTAGGTTCCCTGAGGTAACAGATCGCAACTGGTTTTTCCACCGCAAGTCAATCCGGCACGTTGTATTGCTGTGATGGTCCATTGGATGAATCTGCCTAGTGTCTTACTGGACAAGGCTAGGTTAGCGACTCCTTGTAACATGTCGTCCCGCGTGAGTCTTCCAATAAAGGATCCTTTACATGTAAGACCTATTGCTCATGCAATTTGGGATCCTCATTTTGGTAAACCGGCTGTGGATGCTTAAGAGCAAAGAGAGCGATTGAGCGAGCTATCTAGCTTATAGCGTAGCGAGTATATAAGCGAGCGGGAGATTGCTGATAGAAAAGAGAAAGCTTGACCAGAGGGAAGGATATAATAGTGACTGAAAGTAGTTGTGCCGATTCGGAAGTGAGAAAAAAAGTCAGCTAGGATTTAAAGAGGATAAGAATGGAGTATAAGCTCGTAGGATACAGGCTTCGATCCAATGCTGGGTGGTCTGTGCCATTCATCTATAGAGCGATTTTGCTAGTATATAGAGCTAGAAAGCATATAAGCGATTAAGCGTCTGTCCTCCCAGCATGTTCAGTAAGCACTGAGGTTACTTCCAAGCAGCTTAGGACAGGATAGTTTCGTTTCCTGGCCTGTCAAGCGAGACTAGTTCTGAAAAGAGGAACTGGGATATTTTATTTTGGTTTGAAGATGAGAACCGGAAGCGACGTAAGTGAATGACAGGCTCAAGTGCTTCCAGATTCTGAGTTGGTAGTCCATAGCACATGCTGCCTTCTTCTTATAAGAGAAGGAAAAATGCTTACGAACGGAGCGGAAGACTTGGAAACGAATATCAAGGCTATAAGCTATAAAGCATCCAGCGAGTTGAGTATATCCATTACCTGCCCTCGTCAACATCACCGGAACTCACTTTTGTTTTGGCAGCTGATTGAATTATCTTATTCAAAAAAGTCCACCACACTTTTTATTCACCAACTGCTTGTGTTTATTATACCCCTGGTGAGAGCGAAGCACTAGCCCTTCCTTGAAGGAAGGATCAGCAAACAACCCGAAGGGACAGCGAAGTAGCCCCACGATCGCCTGGTTCGCATTTCAACTAAACTCAAGTAGGAAAACGGGCTTTCAAGGCAATTCCCTTAGTATTTAAAGGCTCTTGAATAAAGGCATTTTAACGACTCTCTTCATTCTTCTTTTACCAAAACTCTTTAATCTCACATCTTCAATCTCAGTACGCGGACAAGATCTAGAAAAAAAGAAGTGGGGCAAAGAAAGCGTCGGAAATAGATCTGGAGGTATCGGATATCAGACACATAGGGGAACGAACAAGCAGCTATATCTCCAAACGAGATCTACAAGCGACAACTAATACCATATTCCTTTTGGAATGGATCAACCCAAACTCAGAAGGCGAAGGATCACCCAATCCAACAATTACAGGAAAAAGAACACACCAGACCAGAAAAAGACAGAGATGAGATAGAGCCTGGCTCGAAGAAATAGACGATCCCATCCCTCTTCAAGCCTTCCATTCGTGGAAACTACGAAGATAACCTGGAGTCCCAATGAAAGAAATTCTAATAGAATAAGGGGTGCCCTTCCGCTACTGAATCAAAGCTTTATCCCGAGCGCTAAGCAAAGTTTTTTGCTAAATGGGAAATCCGTCACTCAGGATCGACGGATTAAGGATGCGAACTGACAACCCAGTCTGAAAAGAATGGGCAACAAACAAAGCTCTGGTTTCAAGTTTAAGGCTGGGATTCCCACATTGATTGAAAGACTACACCTAAGATTTACTGATTCAAAAGAAGGAGCGGTAGCAGCTCGACCGAACAAGCAACGGCCAGAGCGCACTAGCTCTCAAGCCCTCTCCTTACGTCGAGCAGTGTAGCACGTTGCGCGTTAGCGCATCCGTTTTCTTGCTAGGGAGAGGCATGAAATCCTTTACAGTCGAGAACTTCATGCCTCTCCTTGGCAGTCGAGTAAGGGCGGAGTCTGACCTCGCGGGGACAGGGACAGCTAGAATCGAATGAATTGAAGTTTCAGTCTTGCTGAATCAGAAGTCAGGGAAGGACGACGTACCATGATACTTTCTGTTTTGTCGAGCCCTGCTTTGGTCTCTGGTTTGATCATTGAGCCTACGGCACTACCCCTTCCCTATTTAATATACTACTAGGAAAAGGTAGGAACAAATAGCCTAGCCCAGGCCTTTACTTAAAAAAAAATAAAACAACCAAAACCTGAAGCCTTCGTTTTGAGTCTCTGTGCTGGTGCCCTAGGTCTTCATTCACTCTTTTGGACCATTTGGGCAACTCGTAGCATAATAGTTCATATTTAAAAATAGCCTACCTGATAGTTGTGTAGTCCGAGCTGTGAGGCCAGAAAGAGCTGAGTGATAAACTGCCGACAAGCACCACACGTACTGACCTTGAGCACTAGAGTAGACGACGATACGCATAGTGGTACGTCAGGAGGGAACTTAAGAGCTCGCCCGGGGGTCCCCGCCCTATCTCATTCTAGTTATTGTCCTCATCTCATCTAATTCGAGCACTAGATCGAGCGTCTATGTCTGCGCGTCTCGCGCACCATGAATTCTCACTGGTTACTTGTCTGCTCCGTGTGTACTGGATCTCCGAGGAAATATTTGACTGTACTTCCTGCCTCCCCCGAGCCACCCGATTTAAAGGACTTTCCCTTGGGCTATTATGATGATGGAATAGCGGTTCCGATCGGAGTTGCGCTCAGTCACCCTGAAGGGAGGACTAAAAGCCGGATCACAAGCTTGGTTATTTCACTGGATCTCGGAAGTACCAACCATTACGTCCCATCACCGTCGCTAACCGAAGCCTAAACAAGAGTGGATTTTTCACTCCTGTGATGACACATGGAGCGTCTAGATCATTTTCGTGGCAGATATGAGTTCAATTCATTTATCTATAAACAAGATAAGCACGCCCTTCCCACTGAGAAAGCCCGGTTGATTGGGACTTAGAAAAAGGTTCATTTTCGACTCGTGTAATGACGAGAGATAAGGTCTGATTCTAAGTCAGAGTTCGAACTGGTGCTTACACCGAAGCCCTTGCAAGCTTTGGATTCTTTCCTATCTCTCTTTTGAGTGTGGTATGAGTCTAAGTGTATTAGTGTATAAAGAATTTTCTTCCGTCTTTAGTTTAGGTTCATTACGGCAGTTGTTAGTTTCGTCTCTTTATCAGTTAATTCGGTATCGTTTATTAATTGCGTATATTAAGGGTAGTCCTTCTCCCAGGTGCGCCTAAAGTCTTATGATGATTCCTTGCCGGTTAAACCATCAGGCTCGACTAAGAAATCCATGCCAGAGACTCCTCCTAGTAACCATTCCCGAAATCCAGGGAGGTGTTCTTGAAGACATTGGCGGGCTCCAAGCTACACCCTTCTCTGCTACCAAATCATAGATCTTCCAGAGAAGACCAAAGAGAATGAGCTCACTCGATTCGCGTCTGATCCTCCATTCTTTCTCATAGACTGATGCAGAAAAGAAGTAACTTAAGGAAACATCCGGTGAATTCGCGACACTCCAGTACCAATGGACGTACCGAAGCCAATCCTTCATCCAGTTCCTGAGCAAAGACCACTCAAGCAAGGAAGTCCCGGACTCTTTCTGCTGGAAATAATTCATCAGGAGCCACCTTTAAATCCGAAGGTTTCATCCTTTTAATTTAAGTAATTTAAGAAGGAAGGAGATAATGAAACCTCGAAGATAAGGAAGCGAAAGCTCACTCTGCCAAGCCACAATTCTAATGGATAGTCATTGGGACCCTGAGGCTTGGTGTACATAGCAAGAACCCGCTCAAAGTGACGAGATCTTGTATGACTGAGTTTGGCAAGCAAGGACCCTATAACCTCCACAACCTATCCTTGGTAGAGAACCTTCGTAATGAATGGATATTTTTTACATATAGCCATCAGACCATATGGATGATGGTAAGCAAGCAAACAACGAGCAGACATGGCAGATAAATCCACGCGTCCACCCTTGACGCAAAAGCGCTTAGCAAACTCAAATGCACCAGTGTCAGAAATCAGAGATTTTTGAGTTGAAATTGGCTGAAGACACTGAAAATAAACTTCGGCAACTTGCGCATCAGCGATGACAACATCATCACCGAGCACATTGATTGGGACACATCAAAAAAAGTGGCTTTTGAACGAGACCTACCGGCTTAGGGGCAGTTGCTACTAAAATGGGTGTACCCGGAACGGGGTTCCGATCTCTAAATAGATCTGCTATAGCTACTCGATCTCGATCAAATTTTGATCTGTCTCTACATCTGGAAGATCTGTAACAGGATATGGAACTCCATAGAGATCTGAAACTTGAAGGGGTGCTCCATACTAAATTAAGGGTAAGAGCCCTTACTCTCTCTTCTGTAGATACGCTATCCCTTCCGGCTATGGTATGGGGGAAGGGAAGTGAGATCTACCGATTGATTTGATATTAGATGAGCGGCCGTATTATGATCGTTCGGGAGACATGGCCCCACGCGCTACACACAAGAATGAATTGTTATGTGGTCGGTAAACTTTTTCTGCAGGCAGCCTATCAAATCAGATCACGTATTATTTATTTAATATGTCGTTCCGTCATGTACATGTATTCGGTCTTAAATTTTGATGTTCCTGCTCTGGTTAGCACGGTAAAGCTTGTTTAAGTCTTTCCTCTCTGTTTCCTTCCGTGTCGTTCCGGTCTCTTTTCTTCTTCATTCTCACCCTATAGTTAGTAGAGTATCTTATTCCTATCTAAGCTATATCAACATAGCAAACTAGAAAACTCGTGCGCTTGTCAATTAATTCTTGGTGTAATACTCACTCGTAAATGATTGGTGTCAGAATTTGTCACTGATCAGTCTCATCCGTGTAAAAAATTGGAATTCCTCTTCCAACTCGTCCCAGAATGGGCGTTATGGCAAAGAACAAGAAGAAAACAAAAGGAGGAATTTGTCCAATAGTAACAAATGGTGCCTCCACAGGTTGACATCCGATCCAACCTAGTAGTAAGCGATCCGCCAAAAGCAACCAAAATATTCCTTGGTGAATAGGGCGAAAACTTGAACTACGCACATACATACTTTTAAAAAAAGGTAAAGCCAACAGACATATAAAAACTGGTGCTATTGCGGCTACACCTCCCGATTTGTCAGGTATACTACGAAGAATGGCATGGATCGGTAGGAAATACCATTCCGGCACAATATGAGGCGGGGTGGGCATCGGATTAGCAGGTATATAATTGTCGGGATGCCCCAAAACATTAGGAGCATAAAAAATCCAAATGGAAAAAAAGATAGCAAAAGCTACCCAACCCACTAGATCCTTTACATAAAAATAAGGGTAAAAAGCGATTTTATCCATCTCTGAATGTACACCCAATGGATTATTTGATCCATATTGATGCAATGCGGCCAGATGAAGAAGACTGGCGCCTACTAAAATAAAGGGGAGTAAATGATGAAGACTAAAAAAACGATTTAAGGTGGCATTGTCCACGGAGAAACCACCCCAAAGCCAAGTCACTATGGTATCTCCTACTACAGGTATGGCGCTAGCTAAGCTTGTAATTACTGTAGCTCCCCAAAAGCTCATCTGACCCCAAGGTGGTACGTATCCTGTAAAAGCTGTCACAATCATTAACAGGAAGATTACAACTCCGAGACACCGAACAAATTCCCTAGGACTGCTATAACTCGCATGATACAGACCACGAAAAATATGAAGGTGAACCACAATGAGAAACATACTTGCCCCATTAGCATGCATATAACGGAGCAACCAGCCACCTTCAACATCTCTCATAACGTGTTCTACGCTGTTGAAAGCTAGATCCACATGAGGTGTGTAATGCATAGCTAAAAAAACGCCAGTCACTATCTGAATGACTAAACAAATACCAGCTAACGGACCGAAGCCCCACCAATAACTAAGATTGCTCGGGGTTGGATAATCTATCAAATGCTGATTAAGTGTGGAGGATATAGGTTGTTTAAGAAGAGAGAATCGATGGTTCCTTATAGTCATTTCTCTTTCCTATCGTGACCACTCAGCCCACCTTTTTTGCGTTCTGGGGCTATACTTACTATATAGATATAAGAATTTATATAGTACCCTAAATTCCATTTCTAATAAGAGTTTAAAGTTTCATGTGGTTGGTTGTTGACCAACAGAAGTGATGCATGGGAAAAAAGGAAAGCACTCACTGACTTACTTACGGGTCCGTGAGTCTACTCGTTAAGAATTGGAACTAATTGTGGGGAAGAAGGGGGCCCCCGAGTGAGATACGGAAAAAAGACGTGATAATAATAACTAACCATTTCTCACTGTGCTAAAAATAGAAGAATTTCAATAAATTCCGGACTATCAATTCCCATTTCAGACAGATTTTTTATAATGGTCAAAAGCTCGTCAAAGTTGTTGTAGTCAGTAAGAAAGAAAGAGATATCGCTTAGTGTCTTTCCGTCCGGAAGAACGTAGTCGGGACCGAAACAAAGTTTTAGGCACCGATCAATTTGCTGTTCAATTTGCTCTCGGAGCGTACCAAAACAGAGATCCATAGTCTTGTCGGGTGCATTTTCCTCATTGACTCCTCTGAGGCGCCCCGCGCGAAAAATGATAAGAGTAACGAGTGGAACGTATGCAAGCCCCATTACAGCGAGAATGTGGGAACTTACTTCAACCAAACAGGAAATTAGAGTTTGATCCAGTTGAGGCATTATTGATTGAGAAAAAATTCTGACCTCCAGACAGACTGAACTCCGAAAAGCCTGTAGGACTAGTGTGTTATTTTGACTAGATATGTGGTTGGTTGTTGACCAACGAACTACGTGGGAGAAAGAAAGATGCACAAACGAAAGAAATAGGAAACAGCATCTCATTTCATACGCAATTCCTCGATCCAATCTCGCACTTGGTCTGATCCTCTTTATTGATGGTCTTAAACCTGAGGTCCGACGTGATGTCATCTCCCAGTCTCCTACTTCCTTGGTACGAGCTGCATCACTGGCTCGTTCATTTGACGAGCGCTACCTGTTACAGAGTTCGGTTGCACGATCAAAACCAATGGTGCCTTCCTCATCGATGCGGACCTCTCCGTCCAATTCATCTTCTCCTTCACTTACGTCAACTAAATCTGCATTGCCGCCTTTCCTTCCGTCTCCTCCAACTAACTAAGCCTCTGCCACCAGTGAAGAAATTGTCGGCAGCAGAAATGCAACTGCGACGGGAAAAGGGGTTGTGCTTTACTTGCGACGATAAATTCTCGTGGAAGCACAAATGTCCGAATCGCCAATACATGATTCTGCAGGTGGATGAACCGGATGGCGATGTTTCCTCCTCTGTTGTCGCCGAACCTGTTCCACCGGATCTTCCGTCGGATGATTCTCCAACTTTGCATCATTTGTCATTACAAGCTTATCATGGCACTTCTGGCAAATGTACTATCCACTTTTCTGGGTCGATTGCAGGCACCACCGTGCGCATTCTTCTCGATGGTGGCAGTTCTGACAACTTCATTCAGCCTCGAATTGCTCACTATCTGAAGTAGCCAATTGAACCGGTTCCCAACTTAAAAGCAATGGTTGGCAGTGGACAAAGGTTACCTATTGAAGGTATCATTCATAACTTGGACATTTGCATACAGGGACATCATTTATTCCTCGATGTCTTTGTTATGCCCTTAGCCGGTTCTGATGTTGTCATGGGCGCTTCGTGGCTCTCAACTCTTGGAGCCCATATAGCTGATTATAGTACAGCATCTTTGAAATTTTACCTTAATGGCTCTTTCATTCAATTACAAGGGGGAAAAAAAAAGTCCTCTACCCCTACTGAGGCACAATTCCATAACATCCAACGGTTCCAGGACACAGATGCGATTGCTGAAGCTTATACATTGACATATTTTGCACTTGACTTGGAATCCGACCCTCTGTCTTCTCTTCCAGAGTCTACACCCTCTGATTTACGTGCCATCCTAACTCGTTATCGGCAGGTCCTTGACACTCCTAAGGGCTTACCACCTCCTCGTTCGCATGACCACGCCATTGTTCTTCACGATGGTACCTCGCCGGTTAAAGTCAGACCTTACAGATACCCTTTTGCTCAGAAGACTCTGATTGAGCTTATGGTCAATGACATGCTTCGCGACGGCCTCATTCAACCTAGTACCAGTCCCTTTTCGGCACCCGTCTTATTGGTCAAGAAAAAGAAGGTTCATGGCGGTTCTGTACTGACTATAGAGCCTTGAATGCAGTTACAGTTAAGGACTCCTTTCCCATTCCTACGGTTGATGAGCTGCTTGACGAGTTGACGGGTTCGCAGTTTTTCTCTAAGCCCGATTTGCGCTCCGGTTATCATCAAATACTCGTTAAGCCCGAAGATCGTCACAAGACTGCGTTCCGCACACATAACAGCCATTACGAATGGGTTGTGATGCCGTTCGGGCTTACCAATGCCCCGGCCACATTTCAATCGTTGATGAATTCGGTTTTCCGAGATTTGCTCCGAAAGTGCGTCTTGGTATTTTTCGATGATATATTAGTGTTTAGCAAGTCTTGGCCACTGCATTTGGATCACTTGTCCCTCGTTTTGGATCGTCTACAGGCCCATTCTCTCTATGCCAAACTTTCTAAGTACTCCTTTGGACAGACCAAGATAGAGTATTTGGGCCATGTCGTGTCCGGTTCTGGTGTTGAAATGGACCAACAAAACAAAAGGTGGCAACTGTTTTGGCTTGGCCTACTCCAACTACTAGAACTCAACTCAACTTAGGGGATTTTTTTGCCTCACCGGTTATTACCGGCCTTTCATACGTGGCTATGCTCAACTTGCAGGCCCACTCACGACTTTCTTACAGAAGGACAAGTTTTCTTGGACTGATGCGGCCCAACATTCTTTGACTGACTACAATACTAAGCATCAGACTGAGACAAGCTACAAAAAAAGATTCCATCACTGAACACTTTCTAAATCTCTGTTTGCATCTCATCACCATTTCTATCTCGATCTTAGCCGATCTCAGGTTACCGGCTCTCCGGCCTCATTTCGAGGCACGATTGGAGAGCTCATTGGGCCTTTCAGTTTCTCAATCGCCAGATAGAAAGAGGATTTTAGATTACTTTATTACTTATGTAATTTTCGCCCGAAAGTTGACTAAACGTCAAATTGATGGGCGTGACGCATTGAAACCAGGAGTTTTTCTGATCACCAATGTAATTTTTTTCCTCTTTTTTTGCCTTTCAGTCTTGCTTGATAAAGTCAGTTAATTAGAGAAGTGAGGAAGTGAGCCCGAGTTTGAGTTCCGGTTCTGAAGTGAGCTCAACGACGGAGCCCATTCAGTAACAAAACTAACTCCTTTCTTTCCGCTGGTTGCAAAGCGTAACCGTCTCCTTCTTTTTTCTTTCTTTCAGTCTGGATAAAGCCTGGCCTTTTGAGTTCGAGTTTGAGTTCCGGTTCTGAGGTGGTTGAGCGACTTCAGTAACAAAACAAAACTTAATGAAAGCGGTGCGGTTCAGGAATGCCCTTGCGGTGCAGTAGAGAACAAGAAGCTGTCCTGTCTCGCAAGTGAGGGACCCTTCTGAAAAGGGGCCCGATCGATCCTGTGCGCGTTAGGACGCTATTGAGTTTTCTTGCGGAAGGAGGGAAAGCCTTTGAAAGTTTGATTGCTGGGTACGAAGTATCTCGACCGTAGGGAGAGGAACGGGAGCTCGAGTGATTGAATACCAAAGCTTTATCTTCTTCTCGTTCCTGTCTTCAAGAGAAGTGAAGTGAAAAATAGGAAAGAAGCAAGTAGGAATGAAAACTAGCATTGAGAATTACATAAGTAAGAAGAACATCGCATCTCAGACTCTTTCTATCTGGCGATTGAGAAACTGACAGGCCCAATGAGCTCTCCAATACGCTCGACTGAAAGGAGAGGTATTAAATCACTCGAGCGAAGCAGACGAGGGGAGTACTCATAGTCCATTTAGGCCCTGGGGCCGTTGACTTCCTGGAGTGGTCTATTCTTAGACGGTGGGTCCAAGCATTGCTACGCCAAGTGGCGTGGTATGCTAAGAAATCCGCTGATCCGGATGCCTCAATCCAATCCTGGTTTGATGGACCTACTGTAGTTCGATCGATAGGGGTGACCCTGATCTTATCCGTTTTGGACTACTTTTGTCTTTGATCTCATAATCAAATATGACAAGAAGGATTAAACCTCGTGCGAGAACTTCGTTTATCTCATTAGGATATCCTTGGATTGTTGGTGGAACTTCAAAGCATCGATTCTTAGTCCGTCAAACATAAGACTTTGGACCTTACGGAGCACCAACGAGTGCTGAGCTACTGTACGTAGGGATTCCGTTTCAGGCCGGCTAGTTTACCGCTAGCCCTAGCCCTATACTATGTTAGGCTTAGGCGCTTTCATAGACTGAATTAGGAGAGATCACTAAGAGACTAGCCCGGGAATAAAGCATAGTACTCCCTTACTCTATATAGTAAGGTGTGAAACTGCGATTCTCTTTAGTAAAATCAGCCTTCTCGTGGCTTTTGCCTTTCTCGGGCTATCTCGTGCCTCCTTTCCTCCTTCTTCCTTGTCTGATCCTTCAGCAGAGTCGTGGGACTGAGAATGTCTAGAAAGTCTCGCTTCGCTCGCTTTGCAACTTTGATTCGATGAATCAATGTCTATTTCTTATTCTCTTATCTCGTTCACATTGGTCACGAGACTCGCGGAAGAGCTAAGGCGCTTTCTGATTCAAACGAAGGAGAAGCTACAGCTTTTCCATAGAATAGCAAGCGTAAGCGAAGGAATTTATTACTAAGCTACTAAGCTTTGGTTTTGATTCCTAGAGCAAAAGCTTGCTTTCTTCTTTCTTTGCTGTAAGAGCACTTTCCCTCATCACTATGGTTGGTTAGCAGCTTTGACAAAGACTGCTCTTTCTCTTGCTACAGACAAAGTTCACGACTTTTCTTTGCTTCGACTTGACCGCAAACTAGCTTTCTTCACGTTACCCAAAGGGAGGTGAGAAACCGCGATTCTCTTTAGTCTTTTCTGCCTTATCGTGGACGGAAAGGAAAAGCAAGTTTTTGAAAGACTTGAACTTCTTCTCAGCATCTAGTCATTGAGTTTGCGCATATTATTAATCATAGTCTATTTGATAGATGTAATTATTCTCTTATCTCGTTCGTGCCCCATTAGCTTATTAGTAAAGGGGCACTTCACTCGCTGTAAGGAATAGAAGAGTTGGTAATAACAATCAAACTAAAGCCCTAACGAGCAAGAAAACTCCATAGCTAACGAGCAATCTTCACTCCTCTCGCAAAGCTCGAGCAGCTTCGCTCCTGCGCTAACGCTATAGGCTTGAGCGCTGCTAAGTCCGTTGCTTGTTTCCTAGGAGAAGAGAAGCCTGGAGTTGGAGGAGGCTGAATAGAAACTTATTCTTGCGGATCCCTCCTTCCCTTATGTTGTTGAAAGGCATTCTTCACGTCAAGTTGAAATAAGGGCCACTTTTTGATTGCAGCCAAGGCCACGAATGGTGGTCATTTTAGCAACCTGGGGCAAATGTTTCCCCTATCTCTAAATGGGTTCGACTCAATATTCTTGAAGGAATCCTTTAGCTACTAATCTAGCTTTGTATCTCTCTACCGAGCCATCTGCTTTATGCTGGATCTTGTAAATCCACTTGCAGCCAAT
This sequence comes from Erythrophleum fordii, assembly GCA_032878935.1. Classification (NCBI taxonomy): domain Eukaryota; kingdom Viridiplantae; phylum Streptophyta; class Magnoliopsida; order Fabales; family Fabaceae; genus Erythrophleum; species Erythrophleum fordii. The sequence goes on from JAVQMF010000014.1 coordinate 145,325, forward strand.
GGCTTGTTTCCCTGCAGGCAATGAGACTAAGTCTTATTCTTTTTTTCCTGGGCATTGATTTCATCCTGTATAGCATCTCTCCAGCAAGAATGATTGAAGGCTTCAGCAAATGATTCAGGTTCATGAGAAGATTGAACTGACATGGGGTAAGCTCGATGTTTTGGGGAAAACGATTCATAAGATAAGATAAAAATCCTTCAACGGGATAAGAAACTTGAGAGGATCGACGAACCTGAGAGAGGGATCCAGAATCTGAGGAAGCGACTGGGCTAGACTGCTGATCTTTTGAAGTAGTCTGACCCTGGGAAACAGACTGTAATCGCCGCCGAGAATAAAGATGCTGTGCCGGGTGACTGGAATCCTTTGAGGTCAGCTGAACAGGCTGACAATCGGCATCAGATGCTGAGCAAAGCTGCTGGCCTGAAGAGTGAGGCTGATCCGTAACATCAACTGCAGAAGAATGAGGTTCGAGTTGATGAACAGGAGAAGGCCGCAATACATCTCCATCACCATTCTCCCCCGGGGCTTATTAATTAGGTTAAGGAAAATATGAGGCGACCCCATTAAAGAAAACATTCAAGGATAATCTGAATCTCTTGGATTTCACGTCATAGCATCTATACCCGGACTGAGCATATCCAAGAAAGACAGAAGTGGTTGCCTTACTCTAACAAGTAAGCAAGTAAACTACCTTGGGGACAATTTTTTTCTTAACTGCGCAGGCAAAACACGTGCATCCAAACACTCGCAAATGCTTAGCTTATAGGAGGATGGTGCTGCCCCAGTAAGAAGTTCGTGAGGTGCCGCTGCAGCTTATTCCCTCTCTCTCCCCCCCCAAAAAAAAAGGAGAGAGATGTCCCGTCCCTTCTTTATGCACATCCATATACATAGCCAGACACAAAGGTGTACAATCCGGTCATGCGGTTCTTTAAGTTCATTCACTGTAGGTTCTCTTACTTGCTCTAGTGGCTGGCAAACGCCAACCGAGAGGGGAGAACGAATGGCTCAGGAATCGACTGGTTCCGAGCGGACTCGTGGAGCTGCTGCTTGGATTATCGTAGAATAAGAGGAGCCGTCTTAGGAAATGACTTAACTTAAAAGACGGATGCCACCGCTGCGAGGCGAGGGAGTAACTTGTCTGGTCTTGCGGTGCACTCACTCCCGTTACGAGAATGAAATGACGCCCCAGCTCGACTCGAGACCAAGACTCCTTACAACTCGCACCAATAGCGGCCTTATTAGGTCAGGGGCGGCCGGAGATTGATTGAAAAGGCAGCCCAGCCGCCGCCCCTCCCCTCTAGCCGCCTACCTACTCGTGCTCCTAGCTCGATCGGAGGTTAAGAGTGTGGTCCGGCGGAAAAACAGAAGTCGTCCGTATCAAGTGATACGTGAATTGCTCAGTAGTGCTTCGCCACTACCGTAGCTGGCGGAAATAGCTTAATGGTAGAGCATAGCCTTGCCAAGGCTGAGGTTGAGGGTTCAAGTCCCTCCTTCCGCTCTTGGCTTCGTCGTTTAGTGGTAACGAGTAGAGTAGGCAGCGAGTGGAGTGCATAAGCCCCTTTAGAGATAGGGGCGAGCAGCAAGCAGCACCTTCTTTGTATAGGGTTCCAAACCTATCTTACTAATAATAAGAAAGGGGCAAGCCAAAACCTACTCCTAACAAGTTGCTGGCTTTTCAGCCGTTGCGCGCTAGCGCGCTTCTGTTTTTCAGCAGGCTTCTTCAAATATCCCATAAAGTAGGGGTTCTAACTAGTTGTAGCTAGCTAGCGCGCTAGCGTTTTCCCTTACTAGTAAAGGGGCTGCTAGTTGTAGCGCGCAGTGTACTAGTGAATAGGAAAAGCGGATTGAGATTACTAAGGAAGAGAAAATCAGGAGAATGGATCCTGATCGCAGAGGTAGTTTAACTCAGCGCAAACGTGAGAGGTAGTTTAACTCAGCGCAGCCCCGTGATAGGACAAAATCAATATTATGGCAAGGAGCCAATTACTATGTTTTTTTCGAAACCCCCCCATTGACTAGTGCACAAATTGAACATGAAACGTGTCTTTATCAATAGGTTCGGCGTGACCTTAACAGCGCCAATTTTATCTATTTCTCGTCTCGTGTTTTTACTATTTCTCCTCTAAAATCTCGTTTAAATCCCATTAATTATATGGGAAAAATTTCTATCGTTTTTTTCTTGCTTGCTGTTGTGGTGATGTTGTGTTATTTTATTTGTCTGATCCTTGGTTCTATGGAGATTTTTTGGGGATTTCTCGAAAGGCTGGCTTTCTCTCTCGGTGGGAAGGCTCTTTCCTTTTTTCTAAGAGGGTTGGGCTGCTCCGGCGGTCTGGCCTTGGCCATTGCTGTTCTTTTGAAAGCCATCTTCATCAAAAAAACAGAAAGGGCTCGAGCCCCGAGAGAGAAACTTATCTTACCCAACATTGCATGAAACAGGTCAACACAACCCATTATCAGAGACAGGCAACAGCATATAGCGAGAACGCACAACACTAGAGAAATTATGACTTTCATTACAAACTCTCATACTATCGCAGCTCTTCTGCTCGTCTAGAACAGAAGACACCAGCTTTCACTGGTGGGGAGCTGACCTTCGTCTCCCTAGTTATCGGGTTTTAAGGACTAATATCATCTACCAGACTGTTGCCTCATTGGACGTAAGAACTGACAGGCAATCCTTACGCAGAAGGGTGGAAAACCTTATCACCATCTAAATCTAAGTGTGAGAGCACTTAGCTTAGATTTAGATTAAGGGCCATTGTTTTTAAAGTTTTAAACCGGGCTTGGACCATGTCTCCCGAACAATTTCAGTACATATGGCGCAAGACGATTCCACATATCGAGGTCGGAATGGGATCGGGTGTTTTCACGTCTCACCGTAGTGCCCGCGGTTTGTCTTGATTTCCGATTGATGAACAAGAAGGTATTACTTGCTTACTTGTTAGTTAGAGTAAGGAACAAGCAACGGATTGATTAAGCGCGTTAGCGCGAAAGCCAACAAGCAACGGCAGGATAGGGGCAGCGCTCAAGCCGTTGCAACAAGCAAGGGTACGAGCGCACTAGCCAATACAATCCTCTCACTTCCTTTTCTTGCATGCAACAAAGAACCTAACAGACATTTAAAAAAAACAAAAAGATGAAGTTTCACTGGTCACATACCACATTTCCTGCTCCCTCTTTTCAACAAAAGTGGTTTATAAAGAAAAAGATATACAGGTATGGGAAAGAGATCGACTGATAAGGTAAGGTATGAAATCACTGAAAGGAAAGGTTTGAAGAGGCAAGCAGCAGAGAAGAGAAAGGAACTGAAATAGATAAGTGAGTTGAGCTCAGTCTGTTGGTCACAGAGCTCTCGTAATAGAGGAAATAGTGATCTTAATGTTGCCCGTAGGGAGAGGAGCGAAAGCAACTATAGGCCGAATTCCGATTACAGCGCTGGAAGAGAAGAAGATAAGACAGGGCCGGGAGAAGTGCAGATGAAGCTTCTTTCTTTGCCTACTCTGATAAAGACTCCCATTACTGCTTTTGAATCGCAGTGAGCGAAGAAAGCACAGTTCCATATCCCGGATTGAATGAATAGCTCGACCGGAGAGGTACGGAGTTCTCGAGCGAAGCGAAGAGGATTGAAAACGCTCGACCGAAGAAGGCTACTATCCTAAGAAGGATGAGTCTTAAGAAGGATGAGTTGAGTGGTGGAGGCGTTCTTGAACCCTTTCCTTTCGTCTGACTGTTGGCTAGCTGGAGCTGAGACTTGCTTGCTAGCATGAACGTTGGTGGGGGAGACCTCGGAAGTGCTAGTAAGGCTTTTGGTCGTCAGGCTGGGCTAACGAGGTAAGCGACAGTGCTAAGTTGGGTCATGTGAGGGTTCCGGTCAAGATGCTGAGGCAAGAAGGCAAAGGCCTGCACGAAGCCAAGGGCCAGCCACTAACTGATCGACTGACTTGGGCTACCTTTCACCCGGGTATCCCTCCCTTATTAGTAATGGTCACATCACTTTAGCTAGGACGAATCTCATTTCCTTCTATGCTATTTTGCCAACTTTCAGCTCCTCTCCTTATAGTCGAGCTGCCTTTGGCTCCTGCGCGTAACTATGTTAGTGGTCTCGGTTGATCTAAAGCCTCTCGCTATCGGTCTCAATCCTAAGACATCAACTGCAACTAAAGGCTCGGCCTCGGCTTACCTTACTTCAGATTCTTATTCTTCTTCTGCAACTGATTCTGATTTTGCAACTTCAATTTCCTATATATTACTTCTAGAATATGTTCTTTTAGTGATTTCATACCTAAAGCTTAGCTCTCCCGATTTCATACCTATCCCTATTGGGAGAGCGTCTTCAAACCAAAGTCTATAGATTGAGTCAAGTTAGACTGAAGAGTAAGCAATCTTATTTCATTAGTTTCCCTAGGGAGAGTGAGAAGTCAGAGTTCTTTCTTCTTTCCTGTAAGAGAGTAGGTCTTCTAAGGTTAGAAGCTTAGTTTGGGCTAAGGCTACTTGTATCTCGACCGTAGGGAGAGGCACGGGAGCTCGACCTTAGGGAGAGGATTGAAAACTGCGCTTATGGTTGCTATTTCTACAGTCTAGCTCGGACTATTATCTTCAAACCTCAGTCGAGCGTCTCCTCCGTTCCTTACTCTAAGAAGCAAGCAATTCTATTCCAAACAATCAAAGTAGGCGCGATAGCTCTCGACTGATAAGGAGAGGGTCAAAAAGGCTTACTGAAAAGGCAGCCCTTAAGAAGGAAAGGAAACATTAGCAGTAGGAAAAGAAGCAAGCAGCAAGACTGAGACTGAGCTTAGCGCACAGACAGAATGTAAAGCGAACCCGACCGATGAAGTCGAAAAGAAGAGGATGGGAAGGTTTGAAGTCACTTGAGCTAAGCTTTAGGATAGTAAGTTACTCGACTGTAAAGGACAGGAAGTGAAATAGCAAGCGATATTATTTAGCTGTCGAATAAGACTTTTTAGTACCTGTAAAAGGATAAGGCGCGAGACAAGAGCAAGGAAGAGAAAAACGAGAGGAATGATTACTAAGCTTTTGAATGGAACTGTTGTAACTAAAGAAAGAAATTACATAGAAGAGACTTCCTTTCGCTCTCAAGTGTTAGTATCAAATCAAGGAGCCTTCAACGGCGAATCGCGTGCGGAAATTGTTTCATTTTCAGCAAAAAGATTGTGTTGGTGTTCAGTCAGCTATACTAAATGCATTGGATGCCTGAGCAACTGCATCGATCCCATTCCTACTTCTCTTGCGTCCCTCCATCCCAGATCTCTAGGAACAGGGCTGACAGCAAGACCATTAATCGAACGAGTCGGGATGAGAATCTCACATGGTGCCGTTCTCTCTGTCCAACTCCTTACGCAATTGACGTAGTAGACCTCTCGCATGATTGTTTCAATGATGTATTCAATCAAGAAAGAAACGTCGTAATAAGATCAGGTTACATGATTGGTCTGTGAAGGAACATCAAGAAAGAGGATCAGACTTGATCAGTTCAGGCTATGGAAGTTTCGATCTTCCCATAAATATCTCTTTGAATGGTATGGTGTCGATAGCGTGTCACGTCATGGTAAGCGATCATCAACTGCTTTCGATCTTGAATGTCTCATAGATAGGTAGGTACGGCCGATACCACAATACGGGTGTCTTATCCATCTTTAGGGATAAGAAAGAAATAGAAGTCAAGATATAGGATTCATTCTATTTTACCCACTACGGTCGTGACAGGTTGACCATTGTCGTCAACTAGGGAGAACTCAGTCAGCTCCCCGCCAATGAAAGCTGGTGACTTCAGGTTCGAGTTAAAAATTTTTAACTCGGACCATCAAACTGAACCGGGAACGGTCAGGTGCACCCATTGGACGCTGGAGCCAATGTTCTACACAATGAAGGACTGCACATCACAAAAGGAAAAGAAGAGGAACCATGACAAAATTTTATCACATGCAGGGGACTGCTATAAAAATCCCATTTCTGTTGAAGAAAGGCAGTGCTTATAGATTCTTTTGCTCATCTCAGGATAGTGGTGGTAGGAAAATGATGCGCTCTTTATCTCGTAATTCTAAGTTACGTCACTTGTTGTATTCTTTTATAATATTTTTATCCTCGTTCGGTCTATGCTATTTTATTTCTATCTATTTAGGAAAAGTATAATTCTTTTTTGTCTTGCTTAATAGAATTATGTTCTTTCTTATGGGGCACGCACTATCGATGTTATGCCTAAAACTGGGTTTGCCCAAAGCAATTGCTTCTTTCGCGAGGGCCCTCCTCACCGCCGAGGGGGCATCATCCATTGGCAATATGGTGATGCCTTCTGGCTCGGATTCGGGGGCAAATGGCGACAAAGAAGTAACATCTTCAAGCTCGGGGAATTGGCGTGAGTTTCTACACTTCTCATCTGAGAAAGAAGGAGACTCCGCCCACGAACCATCCACCTCATCCTCGTGGAGTGGCTCGTGGATTGATAAGTGGTTTTTTCCAGAGGGGTCATCTTCGGACCCAAACCAGGGTCCGCCCACCGTCGACCAAAACCAGGAAGAGCACCTTGCTCAAAATCAACCAACCGAGGTCATGGGGCCGGAAGCTCCTAGTCCTTCATGGTTAAAAGACAAGATTTTGCAAATGTTCTTTATAATCAAAGGGAGGAGAACCTCCTCAAACGTTCTAGAAAAACTTTGTGAGGAGGATCTCAAGCTCTTTCGAGCTTCCCCAGAAAAACGGCTTAAGATCCTTCAAATTCTGGAAGATATGGTCGAACATTCGGATTCATTTAAAAATGATAAGAATTCCAAACTCCACATCGAGTTAGCTGTGAGAATTGCCGATTGGGAGTCAAATCAAAGGGACTAGCGGACGTACCATGAGACTTTCTCATCGTTTATCCTTGGTCGAGCTTATTTATGATTGATTTCGTGCCAAACCTAGTAAACGAACAAATCGAAGAACCTAATGGATCGGGATTGGTATATGGATTTTTTTTCGGGCTACATAAATTATTAGAAAAATGCCCCCCACATATGTGCCTCTCTTTAGAGGAAAAGAAGCGACTAAGACCGAAAGAAGAAAAGTGTTAAGCAAAGAAAAATGCACCCATAGTTTGTGTTCACAACAGCACCCAAACACCTATCCACTCTTTAGAGAGATCGACTAAGACCGAAAGCTAGTACCACCCCACAACGCCTACCCACACTCCCAGATGAGATCAACCCACCTACCCACTCTCCCAGATGAGATCAACCCACCTACCCACTCATCAATCACGGTCTTCAGAGACTGTCCTCGAGATCCTTATTTTATTGCCCCACATACTAAAAAAATAAATGATGATAAAAATGAAAAACTTAAATCGTGCCTATTTTAAGAGTGCATATTTAAATATAAGGAGGTCGTATTCGTCTATCAACTATTATTCTGATTGGGATCGCTTACAAAGTTGTATTGATAGTGTTAGATGGAAGATGCGTTATCCTGGTAATATCTATGCTTCTACTTGTTTTATAGAACCATACCCTCGCATTATTGATTATGAAGTTATAATATTAGCCTTTATACAATTGCTAGAACAGTACGCTTACAATATGGATTCCGACTATTTAAAATTTACCATGGGGTATACAATGTGTTTACCTGCATCCCATGATATCTCATGTACTTTAGGTAAGGCTATTCCATTGTGTGATCCTTTAGGTAATCGACTTCAAAAAAAACGGATCTATGATATGATAGAACAACAAGTGAGGTTATACGGTGAAATGTATCAAGATGCAGTGATAAAAGGGGTCTTCATTAATGTCTATTATGAATCAAAGGATTCCCTTAAATCATTAGACTTTCCTAATATATCTGATATGATTGGAAAGATTATCAAAGTTATGGATTCAGATATAATAAGTGGTAATCTACCAGAAGTTAAGTCACTGATGTATAAAAATAGTCGTATTCCCTCTAAGATAAGCGCAATCAAAGGTAATAATATAAAAGAATGTCGTCCTTTCATTGTAGCCGATATAGAGACTGTAATGGTGAATGATGTTCATGTTCCTTATGCAGCTGGTTACTTAGTGGTGAAGCCTGGTGATGATCTTACTTCCATACCTTCCTATTCGATAGAAACCTTTTTCAGTGAAAATCACATAACTATCTATCCTAACTTTGAAGAAAGGAGTCAAAGAATGTTATTTTCATTTTTATCTAATTTGGAAGAATGTGTGATGAAAAATAGGAGGCTTCGAACTGTTTATTTCCATAATTTTGCCCGATTTGATGGTATTTTCATTCTTAGATATTATGCTGATCGTGGTAATAAGTATAAAATCAAACCCTTAGTGAGGAATCATAAACTGTACGAGTTGAAAGTCTATATTTGCGATAAGCTCTTCTTGCGGTTTAGAGATTCTTTAACATTGCTGCCTAGCTCTCTTGCATCATTGGGAAGGACATTAAGCCCTGAATTAGGCCCCAAAGGATCTATCCCACATGCTGATTTGGTTGTGTCTGATCTTCAGGTTAATAGTGAGAATTTGATAAACTATCTTCGACAAGATATCCTTATCTTAGGTGGTGTGATGTTGAAGGCTCAAGAGATTAATTGGTCTAAGTACCAGATTGATATCGAGGATGTGATGACAGTGTCAGCGCTTTCCCTGAAGATCTTTCGTAAGAAGTATTTTGATGATAATACCTTTCATATCAATATACCTACTAGAAACCAAGACACATTTATTAGGCGCGGCTATTATGGGGGTCATGTGGATGTCTATAAGCCCTATGGTGAGAATCTGTACTACTACGATGTTAACTCATTATATCCTTTTATTATGAAATCCTATCCGATGCCTTCAGGTGTACCTGTCTGGAAGAATAATTTGGAGGGCGTTGGTTTGGATAGCTTGTTTGGCTTTATTGAGGCCTATGTTGTATGTCCTACTAGTATATCACGTCCATTCTTGCCATATAAGGATCAATTTGGTACTTTACTCTTTCCTACAGGTAAATTCATAGGTGTCTTTTATAGTGAAGAGTTGAAGTTCGCACGTGATTTAGGTTACCAGATAATTCCTCTTAGGGGGTATTTGTTTGAGAAGAAGTCCAGTCCTTTCGAAAGCATCATCTCAGACCTCTATGAAAGCAGACTAGAAGCCAAGAAAGTTGGTAATGAGTCTATGACATTTATTTATAAGATTCTAATGAACTCGCTCTATGGTAGATTTGGTATGAATCCTGAAAGTACAGTAACAGAGATCTGCAATCAACAAAAATACGAGGAATTGATGAAGATGGATAATTTTCAATCCGCAGAGAAGCTTACCGATCATTACTATATTGTCAATTACATTACCAATAGTAGCTTTGTAGACGACGATGACTGGAAAGCTCCTAAGATGTCGGCAGTTCAATTGGCAGCAGCTATAACTGCTTGTGCTCGTATTCATATGTATCCACACATTTCCAGACCTGACTGTTACTATACTGATACTGACTCAATAGTTCTAGGAAGTCCTCTTTCTGACGATTTAATCTCTTCCATGGAAATGGGTAAGTTTAAACTCGAATACCATGTCAAGAGAGGAATCTTCTTAGCACCTAAAAGTTATATGTTAGAGATAGAAGATGATAGACATATTATTAAACACAAGGGTCCTGCTAAAGATTTAGTAACATCAGAATGGTTTCAAAAGCAATTAGCAGATTTATCTCTAACGGAGCAGATCCCCATTCATGCTAATTTCAGAATAGATTGGAAAAAACTCCAGATAGGAAAGAAAGATATTCTCATCAAACTAGGACTACCAAAGAGTTCGAAAAGAGAGAATGTCTATGATTCTAATAATGTCTGGATAGACACACGATCTATAAATGTAATAGACCTAGGAACTCAAGATGCTACTACTATTTTTAAATATGAGCTATTGATGAAAAATGGGGAATCAGTCAGTCAGTCCACTACTGAAGGTCAAAAGACCACTACTGAAGGTCAAAATCAACTAACTTTTTCGGCCTATTTTTGACTAAATAGAATCTCATTTTCCCACCGGGTCGAAAAGGGGAGAAAGGTACTTTTTCGATCTCCCAGCGGGCAGGGCAGCGCTCTTCGATCTCTCACCGAGAGATTTTCACTCTAAAGAGGGGGCGAAAGCCAGTGAGTGCGGGAATTGGTTTGGAAGGGTTCCGGAAGGTCTGGTCTGAGAACGGTTCGGTTCAAAGAGATGAATGGGCCCTAGATGAATAAGGGGCCGGATGGGCGCCCCAGATTAATAAAGCTTAGTAGTGCTTGCGAAACTACCTCGATCGATCGATCAAATCGAACATCCTGATGAATTTCTTATTTCACGAACACCCTTTCAAGCCCAACTTTCCCATCGGTCCATAGTCACTAGTTAGTGCTTAATCAACTCCGTCCGTCCTTAGTATCTTTTCTTTAGTCGGTACAAGAGAGGGAATCCTTCCCCGGGAGCCAATACCAGGTCGAAAAATTTATCATCATAAGACATTTCCGGTACGCTAACTCACTGGAGTTGGAGTGAAGACTGCTGCCTTTGGAATTGAATCTACTGAAGACTGCCCTTTAAGCATATAGCTAACCCTCCGAGGATCAAACTCTGATTTGGACTATGCGCTTCTTGCTCGAATTTTTGACTTGAAGTGAAGACCTGGGACTAATTGTAATAATAATAATAAATAAGAGGTTGCCCCAGATAAAGGCGAAAACGGGGCTTACTGGTCCTCCTGTGTTGAGGCCCTTTCTTTCCTCCCTGTTAACAAAAGTTCAGTTCAGGAAAGCTAAAGAAAATAAGCTGAACCAGCAGTCGAAGCAGCCGAAGTCTCTGAACCAATAGAGCAGCTGACGGACGAGATTGCAGCAACGGCATCGGCAGAAGAAAAAGAAGACGCAGTAAGCCGAGAACCAGAGCTAGAGCTAGTTTAAGCCTTTGTTGTGAGTGAGTTGGAGTATTTTTTAGATTTCCCATCCCAGCCCGCTGTTCGATCTCCATCTCCAGCAGAGAAGACTGAGTATAGAAAGGGGCACGGGCGATCTACCTCCTTCGGTACCTTTAAAGTCTATAGGGCGGTACTCTGAAGAAGAGGAATCAGCTGCCAAATCAACTTTCAGGTTCTCGTCCGAGTCATGAAAGTCAGAATATGAGAAAGACTCCTCCAAGTCAGCCCAACTCCAATCTAATCGGTTTTCAGCCAGTCGGGCAAGAGTGAGTTCAGATCGACTCATCCTCCAACGGACAAGCTGCTTCCGCTCCGCGGCTAGAGAGGTCAGAAGTTAGCTCACCGGGACGAGCAAGGCTTTCGAGGAGAGGAGCGCCATACTTCTAAGTAAGAAAGTGAATTTCAAGCCAGGGAAATAAGGAAGGAAAGAAAGCGAAATCCAATTCTGTCTGGTACTAGCAAACGGAAAGAAAGGTAGCACGATCAAATCGAAAGAAAAGAAGGCTCACTAAAGCTCCAGAATTTGATCTAATAGCATAACATGATTAATGATTAGCTGATATCAATATAAATCAATTAATAAACGAAGATGAAACCAGAGCATCCAGGGCCCCGGCGCCCAGCTCCGCTGGAGAGGCCTAGCCTGAGAAGTGCTAATTCGGTTCGTATAGACTTAAGAACGCCGCCACCCCTAGAATCAACAAGTGCTAACTAAGTCTCAGATCAGTGAATAAACCAACCGAAACAAAAAAAAGGAGATGAGATTCAACCGGAGATATAGAAGGAATAGCAGCTGGTTCACGGTAAAGAACAGCATCCAATCTAATAACACATGATTAGCAGCAATCTTCACTCCTGTGCGTCCAGCAAAAAAACTCCTGCAAGAAAACGGATGTGAGCTAGCTACAGCAGCGAAGGAATCGAGAATCTACGTAAGCGAAGGAAAGCACAGCCGGATTGGCCAGTTCAGTTACCCGTTTAAAATCATAATCAGAACAGAACATTTCAACCCTTATTAGTCTTTAGTCTAGGGCGTACCCCCCGGGTATAAATTACATAAAAGAACACCGCGTCTCAGACAAAATATACTGCTAAGGCTTCTTTCTTTCTTCTTTCCTCAGTTTGATTGTTCATATATGCTATTTGCCTGCTTCATCTCTCCTGAAAAAGCGAGTGAAGTGTTCAGTTTCGAACCTATTGAGTTTGATTTCTTGTTCACAAACGATAATCAGATAAATCAGAGTTACGTAACACTTTTGCCGGCTTAGAGCTAACCAACCGCTAACAGCTGTCGAGTGACACATTAGTCTAGGGAGCAAGAAAGCGGATGCGCTAACTCAATAGCCTTAGCGCTCAAGTCAAACAAAGCACTAGGTCAAATCTCTCCCACTCTACTTGGGATGGTCAACCTACTTCCAAGCCTGTCTCAGCCACCCTGAGAGCCCATTCGAGCCTCCCTCTGATTTCGATTCAGATTCCAAACCTCCTTTCAAGACCCTCTTTCTGATCAAGACCCTTTAGAGTTACAGAGATAGCTCGCTGTTCAATCTAAAAGTACCCCGGCATTCTCGACCCGGTGGGAATGGGAAAATGAGATTATCTTGCTTGGTTGGCCTTTCACACAAGTCCGATACTTCAATCTTTTCTACAACTTCAGCTTACCTGACTTCGGATGATGCGGATGAAGGATTTGGTCCGAACTCTTCGGCCTTAGACGCCCTATTTCTTTATTTACGCCGATACTATATTACGATATTTCATTCAAATTGCGCACTAGCTAGAAAGACTATAAGCTAAGCTTTCAATTGATCTGATCTTCTCGCTTTCATAAGCTTTCTATTGCTTGACGTTAGGGAACCTAGAACTACCCTTGCATAGAGGGAGGAGGGAAAACGGATTGCCGAACGAAGGCTACTAAGAATAAAAATCCTTATTATTTCACCTACGGAGAGTGAAGGGAGACCTGGGAAACAAGCAAGGGTACGAAGTAGGCTCGAGCAAAGCGAGAGGAAAGATTTGCTTTGGAATCTGTATTGGTCACAAACAGATGGAATAGAAATGATTAATTCAACCCTAGGGAGTCGAGCGATAGGGACAGGTGACTATGTAGCTCTCCTGTAGGCCTGAGAAAGGAAGTGAGACCGATAGGGATGAAAGTCAGAGGCAGCAGCCCCGCAGGGAACCCGGAACGAAGGCTAATAATCAGACTTTCTCTCTTTCCTTTAGTCCAATAGAATAGGGAGTTAAGACTTTCTCATAATGTGCTTTAGAAGTTTAATTGCTTCTTTCTTTCCCATTGGTCTGTGATCCGATCCATACCTCATAAGGTGCCAAGCTAAGTCCCAAGCTAAAGACAAGGATCACATCGATAAGAGCAAAAGCAAAGACGGCTTATGCCGAATATCTTGAACTCAAAGAAAAGCAAGCCTAAGGACTTTCATACCAGGAAATCGAAGATGTGCCAAATCGTTCTCTATCGAATCGTAGTCTAGAGCCAAATGAAACTGATTCCACTTGAGCAAGAAGACGACTCTAAGTATGCTGACCGCGGACTGACTATAGCACCAAGAGCTAGCTCGCTGTCACTTGGGATCGGATCTTTACTGAGGTTCGGATTGCATCTCCCTTTCGCGTGGTCCACCTACTGAGCTTTCTTTCTGAGTTATTATTCCCCCGGGCATAAATAAAATGGTTCTTAAGCTAAATGAAAAAAAAAGATTCTAGCACAATAACCGATTAGGCGAAAAGAAACTGCCTATTATCTTATCTAGTGTTCTTCTAGAAGCTAACCGCCAGAAGCTCACCCTTCGGGTCTCGCTGGAAGCCCTCTTTACTTTACTTAAACGGCCAATGAAGATCGGCTTCAGACCTTAACCTTAGACGTACTTCCTCAAGATGGACCAGCTGTCTCGATTAGAAGATAACTTCCCCTGGCCACAAAGAAAGAGAGCAAGAAGGACATAGGTGGCATACTTTTCTGAGTATGAACCCGGTGAACAAGGTAAATGTTTTCATTTCCGAATAAGGAAAAGCATAAGAAGGAGCCTTAACCACTTGACCGATAGGGAGAGGGGCGAGTCAGTAAAGGAAGAGGAATTCCTTCGTTAGATCAGTCTTCCCCTTTCTTCCACGAAGCCCTCAATCAAGCCCTAGTTTTGAAATCTATCTGCAGCTTTTGTGAGGCTTTATTCCAGCTCTGATTCACATTCACCACCGGTGGGGCAACTCGCAAACTCCTTCTAGAACGCCTCTAGGGCTCTAAGAAATGAGTCCTTCAAACCCCGTACTCGTCTATTCTGAAAGAAATGTATGAATGAGGCCTGACGAGAGGAGCTAGAATCTTCGACCGCACGGGAAAGGCACATGAAATCATGCAAAGGATCCGAGCCCATCAAAGACTCTCCTACATGAAAGGATCTGAGCCTATCCAAATAGCCCAGCAAATGATATCCCAAATGGCCTAAGCCCATATAGCCTCGGTCCATCCAAATGATGTTCAGCGGCCTAAACCCAAGTAGCTGTGGCCCATGATCCAAGGGACCCGCAACCAGTCAAAGAAAGAAGCTATTGCTATCGTCTCCTGCGCCGGTCAAAGAAAAGATGTTGCTGCTCGACAAAGAGAGAAAAAGGCTTTCCCAAATGAATCATATAAACAAAATGATGTATCCGGCCATTGGCCTTTCATTCTAAATCTATAAATGAAAAAATACAAAGAAATACAAAGATGTTTTGATCCTTTTTATTGCAGTTAATAAAGGCCCAAACGCGTAATTAACGGAAGTCGTGAACTAGAGAGACCCATAGCACAATAGCGTGCTCCAAAACAAGTTAAGTTAATATATTTTTAATAGCTCTAGGTTTCTTTCAATGCAATAGTTCTTTTAACGGCGAACCGACCGTTAGATGTGTGAACAGGAGAAATTCGTTATAAACCTTAGGTAAGGTTGAAGTAAGAAGACAGACGCGAGATGAATCCCGCTCCGAAGGATCTGGAATTCCTTTATAATTCCGACTGGTTGCAGCATGCGAATCGAATGCCCCATTCCCACTTTTTCTCAGGTGACTAAATTTTCCGCGCTTGAAAAAAAGAAGCTGGGCGATGACTCCACTCTTAGCCTGCGCATCTTAGCATTCTCAGGAAAGAAAGCCATCGGTACAAGAGGCAAGACGCAGGTTATATTATATCTTCTTGACTGCAGCAATAAAGTCTTATAGAACCCGCTTCGTCCTCTGCTCACAGGCTTTCCTAGTCATCATACCTAGGAGTGAAGCTAAAGGAGAGTGACCGCTTTCTGGCTTACGGGTGTGCTTTCGATTCCTAATACAAGACAAGACTATAAGATAGATAAGGAGAAGAGAGAGATTAGTGCCCCAAAAGAGGAGCTCAGTTCCATAGACAAGAGCTGCCATTGGAGCAATGACCAGAGGATTATTAGCCAAAGTAGATAGAGTTTAGTTTCATAGGAGAAGTCCCTATGGAGTAAAGGGAAAGGGCTTGAGGTCTGAGACGAAGATAAGGCTTGGCTTTGAAGAGACATATGAAAGAACGAGGTCTCGTAGATGAGGAGATTGAGTTGTGCTTGTTCACTTGCCGAGTGAGAGGCTCTGTGCAAGAATGGAAGGTCCTCCTTCTGCCTTTGCTTTTTATTTTTAGCCTTAGCCGTGGTCATTCATGATTTTATTAGTCAATCCGTTCATTTTCCTCTTTCGCCCTTGTTAGTAGTGCTTTAGTCATTCCCGAACCCTTTCCTTCGCTCTCCTCTATCGAAGATGATATTGCAGTTATTTGTCACTCCAGTAATCTCTTGGTTATCCAAGATTCTCCTTCCTCTGGTTCTTTTCCTTCCCAAGCCTCAGGTGTGCTAAGGAATGGGTCTAAAATCCGTTCCTGTTGAACCTTCTCAATTAAAGCATAAGAGATCTGCCTTGTAAGTGACCATGAGCTATATGCGTACTTCTTCGAATTGGCTGCTTCCTGCTTTCAGTTACTGTCTCTTTCTTGGTACGAGTTTCATAGCAATTTCTTAAGCATCCCAACATTCCTGACTTTAGGAAGAAAAGGACTATTCCTACTAAGCGCTTCGGCCCTTAAAATTAAGAATCGAAAATCGCCCTTATATATAGAATTATAGGCTAATTGGACATCTTTCCTTGGCTAGAATAGCTCTATTTGAACTAGTTGAAAAGGATTTGATGTTTTCTTAGCGAATTGATAGAGGTGCCCAGCCTTTATATTTATTGGTTAGCCCAATAGTGCATATTAGGTTAATCCTGAGCCGCACCTTAGGCCGCTATCTCCCGACTGAACTATTGGTGGGAGGCCTAAGGACTGCTGTTGAGAAGAGGAATTCTTTGATTCAGACGATTCGTTCACATCGGATGCTTAGCGGGATAAGGCTCCGCAGATGAAGAATGCATTCTTAGTAGTAATCCGCAGAAGACGATCTGCGGCATTCAACTGAATGAAGATGGCATGAAGACGATTGCAGCTCTCCTTCCTCCTGTTCGACGATTAACTCTTCCGCTTGCCTCGTGCGAGAAAAGAAAAAGACATAAGCCGTAAGCATCTCTCTCTTCAAGCAGGCACGCAAGACAAGAAGCATCGACGTGTGTGATATCAAAGGAGAAGTCAAGAGCAGGGTTTACAGCTATAAAGTCTTCGGGTAGGACATCTGGCCTAGTAGTTCAGGGTGACTCATTTTGAGTTAGAGCTGGTGTGGGACTTCTGCCTTACACCTCATATACAAGGACTGATATTCGGCTTGAAGAGCCCAGTGACGACCTACTTTACTTTTCTTATCAACCTTCCTCTATGATAAGCTTTCTATACTCGCCCTCACCGGACAAGAAGGCATCTCCGGGAAGGAAGGGTTGAAGATGTCTTTCCCAGAGAAATGGTTGAATATAAAGGCTTGGCACCTAGTTATCTTTATTTAAGTCGGCCGGCTAATCGATTCCTTCACAAGCAGCAAAGAAAAAAAGGGGGAGAAGAGGCAGGAAGGAAGAAGAGGAGATGGAAAACCAGGTGCTAATCCGAAATATGCAGAGTGGCTGAAGCGTGATCAGTTTGTCTTATCTTGCCTCAAGGCAAGGCTGTCGTCGAGTGCTAGTGCACAGGTTCTGGGACTCTCTTCCTCGTGTCAGGTATGGACCACCCTTGAAACTCTTTTTCACCAACAATGTCAAGCTAAATTGGATCTCCTTCGCGATGAGCTACAAAGCTTAACAATGGGAACCATGACTATTGAAGCTTACCTTGCTAAAAAAAAATCTATCTAACACGGGAATCTAAATAAAGAATTGGTTAGTGAGCGAAGGGACTCTCGCCGTAGAGTTCCTTCGCGTCACTCCCTTTATTGGTTTTAATTAAGAGCGGTACCAAGGGTTCATTCAATCGATTGTGTGTTTATAAAATCCTGTGCTGTGCAAACTTCATGTGTGGTTTATGCGTCCCTTAAATAGAGGTACCCTTCGCTCCACTTCCTTGAACTGGCGAAAGGAAAGGTGCTGATCTACGAACAGCCTTCATTCGAAAGCGCGGATGGTTGCTTTCAGTCCGCACTTTTCCAATATGAATCGTCAGAAATGGCCACCTCCGCATCTACGCGAACAATATTGTAACCAAGATAGCATAGGTAGTAAAAACCGGATCGGATCCAGGGTACAGAAAAGACCCTGAGTAGCTTAGCTAAAGGCATCTTCCCACCTTTTCTTCTCTCTTCGATTTCAAACCAACCTTGTAACTAAGCTCAGTCAGTCCTCAGCTCGATGGGAAAGAGCCAAGAATAAAGGTATGTCAGAGACGGCCTACTTCCATTCTACCACAGGTCCAGCGGCATAATATGCTGGAGAAGATTCAGTCCTTGCTGCTGATTACCGAAGCCCGACTCCGGAATTCTCAAGTGAGACGACTTAGCCGCATTCTTGGTAAAAGCCCTATATGCTATCAGATAAAGAAAGTCTTTAGTTTAGTGCAGGAAAGTGGAATAGAGAGAATCTCTCTTACCCTTAGGAAAGAGCTATAAGGGAATTACATTTCAAGATGATCCGCAACTAAAACCAAGGGCTGTTTAAGTTGACTCTCTGGTGAAAGTGAAAGAAGCCCGCATACCCACTCTTCTTTCCCCCTATTCTATTGGTAGGGGCCTCGCTCATCAGTCTAACATGAGCTACTACTCTATGTATGAATTGAAAGCTCTCACGACAAACGAAATCTCCCAAAATCTGTCAATAAATGACGAACCCCATTATACAAATGATAGGACAGGGCTAAGGCAGTAATCTCGACGGAGATTAGGATGAGCTTTGATGAAAAAAAGAAAAATTGGTAGAAATTTGCATAGGTGAAGCAAATCAAAGCCATTTTCAGACAAAGAAGATAAAAAAACAAGACTATAGTGGCTAGGAAAGCCCCGGAGATTCTATGGGAAATTGGAAACGTCGAAGTGAGCTGTGGCTTATAAATAGAGAGATGAGGAGATAAGGGGCGAAGCATATTCATTTTTCATTTGCTTTCCTCTTTCCCAAAAAAGAGAAAGACTTTATATTATTTTATATTATATATATGTGGTTGGTTGTTGACCAACGAAAAGCATGGGAAAAAGAAAGATGCACAAACAGACGTTTTAAAAAGCAATCAAAGATAAGATCGAAGAGAATGAGTCACAAGATGAAGCAAGCCATATCGTAATTCAACCTACCAACTCTTACTCTCTCTACCCGGGGGGATCCCTTATCCCCGTTGAGTACTCCTGTCTTCTCCTAACGCTCTTCCTATTCATGGGTCTTCCCCTCTTCTCGATTGGAACAATCGTTAGGTTTCCCTCCGCCCCGTCCATCTTGGACGTTACTTTTAAAATCCTTTACCTCGTTGAAGATGGAATTGGTCGCGGGGCATTCTTCATTTTTAGACGAACCCACTTCCTTTTCCATCTGCTTGATCAAGGCGAATTCCGCTCCTTTGGTGTCTACGCAAAAGTCTGTTTCCACAGCTTGTCGCACTTCCGCGACCTCTTGGCCTTCTGCGAGATCACCTTTTCTTTGGAGCAAATTCGCTTGAATCAGCTCGTCTTTCCTTTGGTCCAAGGCAGAAGACGATGAGTCAGCCGAAGGTTCGGAATGAGCTTCTGAGCCCGAAGACTCCCCAGCCGGTTGCATATGATTTATAGTGGTAGCGCCCTCGGCAGTAAGGAAAGCCTTCACAGCAAATTCAATGGCAATGACCATAGACCCAGATAAGCCCACTTTGATGAGAATGAAGGAGAGAGCCCTACTTACTAGAGAGAACCCCGCTTTTGAAAGCATGGTTTCAAACCAGTCCATCTTCTCCAGTTGATGACAAATCAGATACACAAAAAGGAACATAGTACCCCCAATAAGGAAACGTCTGATGTGTTGACCAATAAAGCGAAAAACTACCGGCCAGATGTATAATGAAACATAAAATAGGATCAAAGAAACTAGCGAACTGATCAAAAACGAGAAAAAAAAGATTCAAATTCTGACATTACCACAACCCACTTGGTTCTTTCGTTTCGCTCCTTTCTCGCGGAGCGGCATACCGGAAAAAAAAAGAAAAAGAGCACTCGTGGAACACTTTCTATCTTCCACATCTTTTTCTTGCCCTTATTCGGATTCGAACCGATTAAGCCTATTTCTTAAGGGCGAACTGATCGACTTGCATGTGTTAAGCATCTTTCTAAAGTAGCATGATTGGACCCGAAGCGAAGAAAGCACAGTTCAATATCCCATTCACTCTAGTCATAAAGGATCGTAGGCGATCTAAGGTTACCGACTCTCCGGCCCCATTTCGGGGCACGATTGGAGAGTTCATTGGGCCCGCCGCTTGATTGATTCACTCCATGACTAAAGAAAGAGGCTCTTGGCTATGCTTCTCTTATGATATGATATTTCGAAGGGCTCAATCCCGTCGCTTCGTCGCTCAGTCCGTTGCTTCTTCCCAGCAAGAAAACGGAATAGCGTTAGTTAGTTATGAATCAAACTTGATTTGATATATGTTATTATTCAACAGAAAATCGTGAATGCAATGCATTCTTTGAGATTCGTTCGCTTATGTTAAACCTTCTTTAAAGCGAGAGGAGTGAAGATTGCTAGGGAGAGGAGGTAAGCTTGTGATCGGTATGAATTAGTTTGATAAGGGCCGGGCCAATTCAGTTACCAAGCTATAGGGAATTACCTTAGTCAAATAGGAACCGCTTTCTAGAAGCCAGCCCTGCTTCCCTTTTCTTTTGCCAATGAGGAAGGCATCTCGGAAGAAGAAGTTGGGAGGAAGAATGCAAGCAAGGGATATCAGTCTCCTTTCGCGCTACGCTAGGAAAGGTAGCGAACTTTGTAAATCCTTACTCTAAGTTTGTAAATTCCTTACTCTAAGAAGTAAGTAAGCGCTAAAAGCCCCTTAGGTGAAGCATGATATTATAGGTTCATGGAGTGAAGTCGTAACTATAGAATCTCTCTCTTTCCTTCGAAGGAAAGACTCTCTTGCCCGGAATGCAAGGAATGAGAACGCACTGACTCAACCAAGAAATAAAAAATTAAATCTTCTCTCTCCGTAGGTGAAATAAGAAAACAGTCTCTGGTCGCTCGGGACCCCTCCCAGGAGTCCCATCGCTTGGGATAGAGGAAAGATTGATTCTCTCTACAGCTTGGGACGGATCCCTAAACCCCTCCGCCTTACTGCTTTCGTAGGGTAGGACATTGAATTGACCAAAGGATCTTCCTGAATTTGCCACCACAGTGACTGGTTCGTTGAAGGGGCTTTCTCCTCTCTTACACACAATGCCGAGCGAGAAAGGTTTTCTGCTTTCCGATCGTGTCCTGAATTTCATTTCGTAGTAAAGTAAAGGACGACTTTACCGATGCCTGAATACGCAAGGAAGAAAGGGCAGCAGGGCTCGCTCTACCCGACCCGATCTGACTTTTGTTGTTTCCTGACTGACAGTCATTCTCTGCAGCGACCATTTCCTTCGTTGGCAGAATTGAATGTCAGTCTTCAATAAATCCCGATTGGTGTGAAGCAAGCAGGAATAGATAGCCTAGGTTCACTACCATTGAGAAAGTGAGAAAGAGACTTTAAAGCAATGGACATAGGTTCGGAAAGCTTGTTCAGCCCCAGGTAGCGAACATAGACCAGAAGAGCTTGACTGGCATGGATGACCAGCCACCACCGATACTGGTTGTGCACACCAGTGGGAACCGGCTCTTTGGATTGAGACAATAAAGGCGGAATCACCCCTCGGAGATAAGGGTTTACATCTCTACCCCGACCAAGCCATAGCTCGAAGGGCATAAAAGCTTTGGTCCACATTGAATTTAGACCCTAGAAGTGAGCGGCAATGGAAAAGTTTAGGCCAACTAGCGGATCAAGAGGTGCTCTTTGATCAAAGATACCATCCTGGGGCAGGCGTCTCAATCTTTCTGCCAACCAAGAATAGACAGGATGAAAGAATCTCTGATTGACATAGTTACCTATGGCGAATATCCTCCTCTTGCCACCTCCCTCTAACGAGAAGAGAAAGCAAGACGGCCTATCACAGGTGGTAGACCAAGATCATCACACGAAGCTAGGACCGGACCTATAGTTCTTTTAAACTGGTCTAAGTCCATGCCCGAGAACTCTTTATTCATCGGGTCCAGCGCCTATCTCACTCGGTGTGGCCACAAGGACCCTGAAGACCACTGTTTGCCTTGTGCATGAGAATACACAAGCAAGACTGTTCGTCTAGTGGTATCCTGTATCTTATATAAGATCTGTGTCCTTACCCTATGCATGGTATGTCTAGAGTGAAAGATCTATTCTAGCCCTTCTTGCTAACCTAACCGCTTAGGGAAGAAGCCGAAGCCCATGGCCTGCCTCCTGATTGTTATTGTTCTCTTGTCATTCTCCAATGCCCCTTTCGGGTATTCCAAATTTTTGATGTATTGCTTGATATCATGGTACCATGGCTTTCAGTCTAGTTCTTCTTCATTTTAATTAAAGTACAAGTACGCCGGGCAATCCCGCCTTCCGATTTTCTCACTGGAATCTATCTTAAACGTTGAAGCCAAAGTTGCTAGGGCATCGGTGATCAGATTTTCTATCCGAGACACATGATCAAATTCGATACAATCGAATCTTTCTGACAGCTCGGTGATGTATCGTTGATACGGGACTAGTTTAGGATCTTTGGTTTCCCATTTCCACCTCAACTGGTGAATTACCAATGCTGAATCACCATATACTTCTAATCATTTTACTTTAATGTATATTACTGCTTGAATTCCCATGGCACAAGCCTCATATTCAGCAATATTATTTGTACAGTCGAAGCATAACTTAGCGGTGACAGGTAAAAGTCTCCCTTCAGGGGAGATCTGTATCCAAGGCATTGGATGCGTCCGTACCGAAGACGAATTTCCTGGCAAAAACGTGTTTGACTACATAGGGTCCGCCCCTATTGGGCTTGAACTTACCTCCTGTGTATTCTCATCCCATCTACTAAGCACTTCAGGTCAACGGTACCGCATACCTTAGCCCCCTCTTCATCTTCCTTCGTATGGCCCACGAAAAAAGGGTAACTGAAACTGTCTCACTGTATGTGCTTGTCTGAGAACCAGCTGGCTTGACTTGCTTTCAGGAGTGAGAATATCAGGACATGGGATTATTCACTACAGCTACAAGGGCTGCTACAAAAAGGACTGCTTCCACTAGCTCGTTTGGAAATTAGAAAAGACTAGGGCTTAGCCCTTTCTTTACATGATGATGAAAGCTTACAGTATTAACCTATTTCCTCTCTCGACCTAGCCTTTTACTCTGGCTGGATTGAAAACTAACTGAATACTGTCTCACCCACAGGCTGCCCCGTAACCCGTCTTTCAAAGAAAGAGGCCCGACAGCAAAACAAAGGCAACCCAACTATCTGCAAGGGAACCCGCAGAATGACTGCGAACTCTAACTTCAACCAGATATTCATCCTTAATACTTGCTCCAACGGACTCCTCCCTGATAAAGTATGATATAAGAAATGAATTCGGTCGAGTCACTTCCTCCTCTGAGGGTTAGGATCTTTGGATCGGTCTCACCTCGATCTCTGATCTATAACATTCCCTTAACTTCCTCTCCGCTTTTTCTTCTCGCTAACGATCGGCATTCTTTTATTCCCCATTCCGGCATGATCAAAGAAGCTATTCCACCCTCGGAGCGAAAAGCAATTGGTGATCGCTAGCTGTCAACTATTTAAATTAAACTAGGGTTGCCCCTGAAGACTCCTTTTCACATCCTCGGTCCGAACCTAAGAATGAACGCCCGGAACCACTTAGAAAGCAAAATGCTTGCATGAACGAGAAAGAAGCCTTTAAGGGGTTTCGCTTTGAAAATACGTGACACATGGCTATATAAGGCACTGCGCCTTCAACACGACTCCTCTCTCTTGGCCGAGCATTCTTTGTTGAAATAACTTCCATTCGCCCTGATGATAAATAAGTGAACGCGTGGAGTGAACGTGTCTCATTCTCATGAGAACAAAGAGGAAGGAAAAACGAAACGAGACTATAAAGACCCTCGAAATCGAAAGATAAAGAAAGTAAGCTCTTCACTCCATTTCTTTCTCTTTTCCCAGTTCCATTGCGAACAAGCCGTGAGCGAACGAAATCCCTGTATCCATTCTTTCATTCACCACGCGGTTGAATTAGACTCCGTATTTACCGGCAATGGAATGGGAGATGCTCGACATCTGAATCTTCTGATAAAAGGTTGTTTACATACTGTTGAGGCGGAGAAAAAAACTCTTTCGAGTGACGTAAATAGGGTTCGGTGGGTAACTTTCAACTAAGGTAGGGAGATAACTTGAAGAAAGGGTATCCATGGATCGCGGACATAAGTCAAAGATCTGGCCAAGAGTTGTTGAGTCTGATACAAGGAGCGAAGGATTGGCAATGAATGCAGCTCAGTCAACAGAGTACTGGGCAATCTCTCCTAAACCTTAGAGCTTGGTGGGTCTAATCTAAGATCAGTCTATTGCTTTGAGGGATTTTCACTAGTAGCTAAAGGAAAGGAACTGGCTTGACCGATCGGTATAGGAATGAGACAAAGCAATCTTCTGATACTGAGACAAGTCATTCATCTGCTGAGCTACCTATTCTAATAGCTACATGAATAAAGTAAGGAAAGCTTTCAAGCAGCGACACCAGACCGGCTATGCGAAATGGTTCCTGCTAACTTGCTCGCATCTTGCGAAGATAGTGAGCACTACCTTAGTCGCTTAACGGGGAGCTAACCCTACAAGAGATAGATCTTAAACAAACCATATCCGAAAAGCGGATCCGATCCATGCCACCATAACCATGCCAACATAAAGACCATATCATCCATAAACCTTCATGTGAAAGACGGCAGGTCCAGTCTCATCCCATTCCCAAGCGAACTACGCCATTCATCTCTCAAGTTCTCAGATCCGGTTTGCTGCTCGCTCAACAAATCAATCTCCTCAACTTCTGCGGAGAGTGAAATCGACCAAGTTTATCAAACCCCGTCTTTTTGGCCTAAACAAATGTATCAAAAGGTTAAGGTTGGATTTCCCACATCTTTTGCTACTTTAGTGCAGATAGAACTAAGAAAGCCTTTGACTAGCTGGAAGAGCAGCAAGCCGTATCGACGAGTGGAATACCTGGAACGAGAGGTTGGGGGGGAGATGTTAGAGCAAGAGAGATCGAATAGCTTGACTTTGGCGAATTCTGATTGCTTAGATGTGATGAAAGCGTAGGTTTGATCCCCAGGCGACCAACGGAAGCGGAAGCTCGACCTATGGGTAAGAGCTTAGTTGTAGAAGCGAAAGGCAGAGAGGAGTGAAGTTTAACACCAACTCCTTTTATAAGCTCTTCTTAAACCATTGGCAGGGAACTGAGTAACCTAAGGCGAATCCCCGGAGCGAGGACCGCTAACTACACTCTTTGAATCTCTTACTAAGCCAGTGTTTGAGCTCTTTGCCTTTGCCTTAGCGCGTCTTGGCTAACCCCCGAGCAAACCACCCTGATGAGCGCTATTGCTCGGTTAGCATTAAGTGAGAAGGCACTGAAGAAAAGAAGATATATGAGACCTCCGATCAAAGAACCCATACATTTCAAAAAAAAGCAGAGAAGATCAAAGAAATGGAACCTAGAGAGAGAAGAAAAGCTTAGCGAGGAGATCAGGAATGAGGCGGAGATCGACGGCATTCCAAAGGTAAGACGACGACGAGATTCCTCTGAGAATCGGGTACAAGAACGTATTGTCGCCGCAGTTAACGGAAGAGTCCCCGAGGACGAAGAGAGCAGAGATTATAAAGAGCGCAAAGAGAGAGCTTTCGCAAAGGTTAGCGAATAATAAAATTTCCTCCCATCCATCCTTCCGACAACGCATTCAATAGCATAAGGCTTCGCTACCTGACTTATCAGCCAGCAAGTAAACTACCTTAATCCCCTGCCTGGCCGTAGCAACTACAGTGACTCTTGGAATCATGCGCATGGCTCCATGTCGGCCAGGCATATTAATGGGAGGCCTAACGAGTGCTACGAGTGAATGCGTAGCTTTGTCTTCTCTTATGAAATTTAGAGTTACAGGTTAGAGGGAACCCCAAAGGAGCCATTCTCTTAATAAGAGCTATTTTCCCTTGTTCTTTCAAAAATGTGTATCACCTTACTGAATCTAGCGCAAAGCACGGAATGATTATAGGAAGTTGGCTACTTACCCACGGATTTAAGGAATCTTTCCTTCTCTAAGACCTAACTGCGCTGTCGAGGGAGATCTTTCAAGAGCACATCTCGGATAGGGAGGGATTCAATCCAGCCACAGGTTCCCCTACGGCTACCTTGTTGCGAGAGGAGGGTCAGCTATATACCTTTTATTTAAGAAGGGCCGCGTGGATTTTGCCACGTCCAGGTATCTATCCTCCTGTGCAATTCCTTAGCCCAGTAGCTTTTTTTCCCGTCACGCTCTAGGCGGTCGAAAATAGATTGTAATTCCTCGATCGTCATTGGACGGAGGTTCTTTTTTCCTTTTCCACCGGCTTCAATCCTCTCCCTATCGGGAGAGCGTCTTCAAACCTTGAACTATCGGTCTCAATCCTCTTCTCCTTGAAGTCGAGAACTACGTACCTGTCTTTTCAGTCGAGGGATGAAGTAGCTCATATAGCTGATGACAGAGCTTTTTAAGTAACCTATTTGATCAAGATTATTGAACCCTAGGAAGACGCGAGAGCGAGACCATAGCATAGCGAGAGGATTGAAGGCTTAGTGCGGTTATCTTACTCGCAGAGGATGGGATGGAAGAAAATTTCAAGTAATTCTGTAAGCTTTGGAATCGGAACTCTTCTTTATCTGATTACCGTTGGTGAGTCAGTTGCTAGCTTTGGCTTAATATCAGATGCTTTCTTATTTCATTAGTAGCACTAGGGAGAGGATAAGACTCCCAGTCCTCATAGCTTGCTCACCGCTCCTCTCCTTATCAGTTGAGCTCACATACCTCATAGCAATGAGTCACTTCCTACCTCTTCGCTGTCCGTAGGGTTTCATTAAGAAATCATATTGCTTCTATTGGGCTTTCAACGGTACTAAGATCAATCAGGTATACAGTAACGGTACTCCTCCCAGAGACTGATTATATATGCTTTTGACGGGATCTTCTTTAGCAACCCTATTTGGGCTGACCTTCTAATGCCCTTTACTTTACAATCAGCCATATCGAGCCAGAAAGAAGAGCTGACCTATTATTTCACTTCCTACCGTCAACGGACTGAGCGTCTGCTCCTTAGCGCTTCCCTTTGATTGCTACAGAAACTTTCTCGCTCACATCAATGAATGGGAGTCTTCCTTCTTCTTAGTTTCACACTAAGCTAATTCAATCCTTAGCCCAACCAAGCACTAAGGATCGATAGCAGATAGCAGCCAGCGATAGGGAGAGGAGTGAAAAGAGAGGAGCTAGAACAAGAGCAAGGAAGAGCAGCTCGAGACTGACTATTTCCGAACTTCATTCATTCTTATGATTCTGTAACTTCACTTTCCTACGGGTTTGGTTTCATTAAGACTTAATATTGCTTCTCTTTCCTTACAGTGTAACTTGCCTCAAATATTCTTTCAGTTCAGTTCTGAGATATCAATACAATACGCCCTGGAGCGATAGCAGAAGCGAGAGGGTCGGGCTCGATGTAATTGAGTCTTTCGATGTAGTTCCAAGTCTTCTATGTCCCTCAGTGATTACATCTGATATTAAGCCCGTTGGTCGAGCTATAAAGAGAATTCCGCAATCAAAGGGAAGCGCTAACGGAACAAGCAACGGCCTGAGCGCACTAGCGCTTCCCGCCCTCTCCTTTCAGTCGAGCGTCTTCAACCCTCTCCCGTTGGTCGAGCAACTACGTACCTCTCGCTTCGCTCTAGTGACTACGTTCCTGCCAGAGAATGTCTAATTTCTTTCTTAAGGGCTCTATATTGCCTTATCATGCCTTTTATCGTCCACATGTGGACGATTACTCATCCAACCAACTGCCTTAGATAGATTGCCCGGAAACAGCCTGTATACCCCCATTATTTCTTAACTACTGGCTTGAGCTGGACTGCTTCTGCCGTAAGGCCCCCGATAGAGCTGCGAAATCCTAAGCGGAAACTAAAAGAGGCGCTCCTTATTAAGGAGATTAAGCAAAAAGCATATAAATTCATTAATCAAAGACTGTGGGCACATGCCAACCTTAACCACCGGTCGAAAAGGAAGTACTCACAGAAATGAGACTGACTTTATCAGTGGAGGTCGAAAACAACTTGATTGCATTGATACCTCGTCAACTGGGGAAATAGGCTCTGATCCTCTTTCTATTCTATAGCTGTCTATTGAATAGTGAATAGAGGTCGATTCCAGTGGAAGAATAGAATCAAGAATCAATTGAGCTCAACCTTAGCATTTCACACTAAGCTAATTCAATCCTCTCACATTCGTTCGAGCTGCGAGCTGCTACCGCTCCTCTCACTTCGTTCTTCGCTCCTCTCCCTATCGGTCGAGCAGTTCTCACTCCCTACCTTCCTCTCGCTATCGCTCGTTTCACTTCCTCTCGCTTCGCTCGAGCATCTCCGAACGTGCCTATAGCTCAATACAATCCCGTTTTCTAAGGTCTTGTGTCTGCTGGGATCTAGTTTACTACAAAGAATACCTTCAGTAAGAAAATCTCGGGCTAAAGCCTCTTTTCCGAACAAGCTACTGCGCAGGAAGAGAACCTATTGATAGTTTTTCATCGAACTCGTCATTCACTGAGGTAGGAACGGACAAGAGCTAGTAAGATCGACCGTTAC
The DNA here is from genome assembly GCA_032878935.1 of Erythrophleum fordii. Lineage (NCBI taxonomy): Eukaryota > Viridiplantae > Streptophyta > Magnoliopsida > Fabales > Fabaceae > Erythrophleum > Erythrophleum fordii. The sequence goes on from JAVQMF010000014.1 coordinate 173,567, forward strand.
GGGAGAGGGACGGAACGACCGAGAGGGATGACGCCTTAGAGATATCTAGGCTAGGGGCGCAAAGGCTATAGGCGTGAGCACAGGTTATCAGAAGAGAAGCTCGACCGAGAAAGTTTCTTCCGCAATCAAAGTCAATAGCGTCCGTTAGCGCATCCGTTTTCAAAGTGAACTTATACGCCATTTGAGTTGAAAGTCAAGCGTCAGCTTTTTCATACAGTTTCAGGGAAAGGAAAGCCTTTGATCGTTTTCTTGCTGGGATAGGAGCGGTGCAACAGCGAGAGCGACTACGTACCTTTTCAGGTCAGAATGTCTATGATTCATCATCCCCTTTCCCTTTTCTAGTTACAGTCCGGTCAATGAACTCGAACTCAGAACTCGAAGTAAGAACTCCCTTCTCTATTCTATCTCCCTTCTCTATTGAAGTAGCTTTCTCTTCCTTAGTGACTTGTACCAATCTTTTTACGTTTTCTTCTTTAGCTGTAGCAGCAGTCGAATGAGACTTAGAATACGCTCGACCGAAGAAGCAAGGTTTTCAATCCTGCTACTCAAAGGCACTACTTTACGCGCAAACCTGACTTTAATCTAAAGCCCTTACTCTAAATACAATACGCACTGTTGATTCCAATCAAGCAATTAAGAAAGCATATTCAGATAACGTTCAACCCTCTCCTTGTCAGTCGAGAACTTCGTGCCTCATATCAAGCTATGAGTAACTTCGTACCTCTCCCAGCGGAAAGGGATGCGCTAAGGCTATTGAGTTTGATTGCTGGAGATAAAGAAGACTATTCCATTCCATATGTAATTCCTCCCAGTTCCCTGTTCTAGGTGTACTTCTTTTCATCGAGATTGGATTGGCTTGAGCGCGTTAGCGCTTAATCAATCCCTTGCTTGTTCGGTCGAGCACTTCGTTCCTTCTGTTACCGGATTTCGGGACCAGACAGCTTTCTTACCGGCTCGGCAGATATCAATGCTCCTGATGTCTGGACTGCCTTGAATGCCCGGAAGAGAGTGATAGCCTGAAGTCTGCTAACTGCCTTGTCCGGAATGGAATGCCAATAGCCTCTTCCTCTGAATGCCTTATTGACCGAATGAATAGAGAAGTCAAGCAGGGATGCCCTCGAAGATGCCCTCCGCAGGAAAGATCCCCTCACGTGGGTGCTAAGACTAGGTCGGGATCGGGGAAACTAACTTTGGCTGAACCATCCGAATCCGATGCTTCCGCTAAGGCAGCTAAGTCTTTATCATTCTCTGATCTTGGAATGTAGGGGTAATCTTAAGAGGATAAGGATTTTAACTCGATGCTTAGGCAGCCAATAGCTAGGGCGGGCAGTCTAATACTTCCAACTTCCTCTCCGGCTGAACTGTAGAACCCTGGCGTTCTCACTCCCTCCCACCACAGGTTTCGGAGGCTAGAGCTTAATCTTCCTTTTCCATTCGTCCTATACTATAAAGTATGGAACTTCGGAAGGAAAAGAGCTTCTTACTACCTCGGTCTTAGCCCAAGAACTGCTTCCCTGGTACCTTTTCCCCTTTTCCATCCCGGCGCTTGGCTTGTGGAAGGGCTACTCTTGAAAGGCTGACTTTAAAGGTATATTCTGGAAAGTCGCCCTCGACCCCCGTAACGCAACTAACCGTTTTATCTACGACCTACCGAGCACTGAGCCTTGAGCCGAAAGGATAGATTCTGTTCTCCGGAAGCGCATTGTCTTTTTCTTCCACTTGACTTGAAAGAAGGGCTTTTTCTACTCGTTTACTGAGCGAATCACTTGACTAACGGTAACGGGCTCCACTAACTGACTTCACTTTTGAGCGTACCCAACTAGCCTTTTTCCCGAAAGAGATAGATGGAACTAAACCTGTACTAGCTCTAACGTCTCTCTCTGGTCCTTGCCCTGATCGACTTGCCCGGAGTCTCGGTTCCCTTCCTTGAACCGCCGGAAGCGCTGATCTCAACAGATTCTCCATCTGCACAGCCGAAAGCTTGCTTGAAAGACTCACTTCTTTTATCCTCCTTCACACTTTAAAGAGCTTGCTTTAAAGACTGAACCTGCGAAAAAGAGTTTCCTCACGAAACTAGCTATGGTAACTGCACTCCCGGTTTAGTCTTTATGATCCCCTTCCCCGTAAGCTACGTTGGCCTGTTCCTCGAGTCAGTATTCGGATCTGTCTCCTGGCTCTAGTTTAAGGTCCGTTTAGTACTTCTCGCTTTAAAGGAGAAGAGATAGATCGCTTACAGCAAACGGAGGAAAAGCCCCATAGAGTAAGGCTATTTTCGAGTGAGCCGAGCCATTTTATCATTTTATTACCATCATCAGCCGCCGTCTCTCGTGAGTTGCTATGTTGTGCAATGGACCTCTAGGGTATACCCCCTACCTATGAAGGTCCTGCTCGTGCTTGCACCAGGTTATCTCCGACTCCCACTGCCAGGAGTGGAGGGGATAAGAAGGACATATCCTCAAAGTTTCTCGATCCCGCTCTCCCCACTCGCAATCTGATTTTTGACTCATTCCATTCTTCTTCTGCTGAAATGCTATGGACGTCACACACAATCTAGAAAACGACTCAAAGTGTCAGTTGTGAACTCAGACCTTGAGAGAAGCCGCAGTTGACTGCTATTTCGGCCTAGACGATCCTTAGACGCACAAGGCGCTTCGAATTGTACAAGTCGGTCGTTCCTGGCGCTGTTTGGAGTAGTGCAAGATGAGGGCGAGGTCATGGACAAGTGAACGTCCATGCCTGCATCGGAAAGAGTCAAGCAGTACCTGGCGCGCTTCAAGGCGCAGCCCAACTCACGAGAGACGATGGCGACACGTTGATTGAATAAGAAGTGGTTCGTGAATGGACTTTTTCTGTCTATCCGAGACCGAGTCAATCTCTTCCACCCGGACTGGAGCAAGTGGGGGCGCAAGCGACGAGCCTAGAAACAAAAGACCGTTCAAAGCCCCTATCGAATGAATAAGGGGAGAAGGAGGCGTTCGATGTTTCAAATCTCAAGAAGGACGTGCTCAGAATGGCCAAAGACGTCGTGCAAGATGCGGCAGAGAAAAGCAAAAGCAATGACTGGTGCCCTAAGTGTAAGACCAGTGGAAACTGCCTGGCCGACTGCAAGCAACAAGGGTCTCAACCCTCTCGCTTTGCTCGAGCGACTACGTTCGTGTCTTACATTTTTTAGAAGGAAAATCACAGGCCGACTGCAAGTATCACCCAAATAATAAGGCACAGCAGACCACATACCAGGCGCAAGAGGATAAAGGCGCCCGAGGCATTCTCGCAAAAGAAAGGGTTTTCAATTCAAGGTTCCCGCTCTCATGCTCCCAAGGCATGTTGATGAACTATTCCATCTGTATATTCTATTTATGCTTTGGGCGAGTCCTTCTGAGCCTTCCTTTCTTTTCATAACTTTCCCCATTTCCCATTCTTCAATTCTCTTCTTTCCTCGCTAAGCTGGATAGAAGTAACCTTGAAGTCAGTCAAAAACAAACAGTGGCGCCTTGCTGTGAGGAGAGAAAGAAAGAATCTATCTCCTCGATACCAAGCGATGGGACTCCTGGGAGGAGGCCCGAGCGCTCCGAGACTGATTCTTCTAGCTCCTCCGGAGAGTGAAGTGACCCGTGGGACGGGGCACGAGCGAAGAAGAAGGTAGTTTCGGCTGCTGTTCTTGTTTATTCCCGGGGGGCTTATCTATATCCCTTCCTAAAAAAGGGGATGTAGATAAGCTCCCCCAAAGAATGTGTTGAGAACCTCCCCCGAGGGGGAAGGCAGGAAGGGGGGAAAGCATTTAGAAAGGTGTCGAATTGGATTCCTCATTCTTCCTTTTCGAGAATTAAGTTTCCAATTCGGCTACCAGTACTATAGTAGCCGTATGGAGCCACCGTCGTCAAGTATAGCAGTTACGAAGCTCGCGTAACTCCAGGGCCTCTTAGGTCACCTGGAAGAGGGTCACCACTCCCTCGTCCGTTTGAGCACGTAACGTCCCTTAAACTCACCGATTAGGTCACCTCTCCGGGACTGTAAGACCAGTGCCTAACCTACCGCCAGGCCCTCTAAGGGCGTCTCATCAGCGGCTCTAGAGATGAGTGGGACAACCGGAGCCGTCTTGTCTTCAAGTGTTGCTACATCCTAAAGTAGGCGAGGCATGCCTATAGGTAGGATGTAACGGGTTAATGACGCCTTGAAGGTTCACCGGTCACTTATGTAATTTCATTCTTCTTTTCCTCGCTTTTAAGTCCGATAAAGAAACTGAAATTGAGAAGTGAGTTCGAGTTCAGGGAGTTAGGTGTAAAAGAGGGGGTTCGGGGGGAAACCTCCCCCTGAAACTAAGAGATTTAAGAAAGATATCCTTTTGTTTGGTTGCCCGAGGACTTTCTTCTTCTTTCCTGTTAGGAGAGTGAAGTGACTTCCGGGGGAAGACAGGAACGAGATAAGAGAATAAAGAAGAGTTCCGTAAGCGTGAAGCTAGCGAAGAAAGAATGAATGAAGAAAGCAAAAGACTCTATATCGGCAAGGTAGGAAGGAAGTCTTGCTATGAAGATTGAAGATGCGAGACCAAACAAGCAACGGACTGAGCTGCGCTTCAAGCCCTCTCGCTTAGCTCGAGCTCAATCATTCCCTGCCATCAAAGTCTATTATTAGCTATTCAAAGCTCTCACAAGAAAGCCTTTTTTCTTTCGCAAAGCAGTAATCAATTCTATTCCAAAGCTGTACCTTTCCTTCGCTAAGGAGAGGTTTGAAGACGCTCGACCAACGGCTAAGGAAGTTTTAAAACGACCGGAGAGGATTGACTTAGTGCTAAGGTTAGAAGACGCTTAGTGCTTGCTTCTTACGCAAGGCCAAATTCTTTTATTATTCTTCTAGAAGACAGGAACGATAATCAGATAAAGATTTCCTCTATCAATGAATTCCTTTCAACAAGACTCTAACAAGCAATTTCATACCTTCCAAAGTAGGTAGCAGCTTTTCACAAGGTTAGGCAGTATCTCGACTGTAAAGGAGAGGTACGTTAAGTTCTCGATTGAAATGAGAGGGACGAAGGAAGCTCGACGTAAGGAGAGGGCTGAACGGGCCAAAGCTGTAAGCGCTTCCATCGAACTCAGTAAAGAAAGAACTAAGAGCGAGGGCATAGGTAGAATGGAGACTCTAGTTGCTAGCCCTAGGCTTTAAGCTTGAACGGAGAAAGCGAAGAGGCTCTGAAAGATCTCGAACGAATGTGAGAGGTACGTTCTCGACCATAGGGAGAGGTTTGAACTTTATCGCTCACCCAATAGGGAATATTTATCTTGATTTCCATCTTACCAGCTAAGCTATTAACTACAGATTGGTTTCAATTGAAAGCTATAGTCCTGATACTACGTTAAATCATAGGATATAAAAAGAATCCCAGTAAACCAGCATTTCACAGCTTTCTTCAATCCTCGCTTCCCGGACATAGCTGCATTTCCTGACCGGCTGCCAACTCTTCGTCCTTAGCCCGGAACTCGTTCAACGCTAGAGAAGTAAGGATTCAGTCTCGCTTCATCGCTCGCTTGACTGAACTCGTTGGAAGAAGGGAGGAAAAAAAGGGATTCCCGGGTATAAGGAATAGAGAAGGTTAGGATCACGAGACTTGAGGGAAAATGAAGAGGAATAAAGAACCTTATTAGGCTTAGGCTTACAGCAGGAACTCGAATAAGACCGGACTATTTCGACGAAAAGGCCTGACAAGGGAAGGAGGTGAATACTCGAAAGCCAAAGATAGATCTATTTCGTCTCGTCCCTTACTTAGTCCCGTCAGTAAACATTTCTTTCTTCTGGCCCGACCTTTATTGTTCGTTCGCTCCTGACCGGTGTCCCCTCCCGGGGACTGGAGTTCACAAATGACCTTGCTTCAGTCTTACTGAGCCGGTAAGGGAAATCCCGGCTAAACGGGTTCAAAGGACTTGTCCTTCCGGTCCGCAACAAAGACTGATAGTTGTGCCGGAATCCTTTTGAAATGAGCCACCAAAGCTTATATTATCCTGGGTGAGTCCTTCTTAGAAAGTCTAAAGTCTTAGCTTAGACAGAAATCTTCCTACTCATCCTATAGTTTACAGCAGAAAGTCTCTTTCTTAGGTAAAGTCTGATATTCCTTACAGAGAGTGAAGTGAGCAATGGGAACAAGCAAGGGTACTTTGTAGGCTCGAGCGGAAAAAAGCGGGAAAAGAGGGCTGACGAGATAGATATAGATAGGGGCGCAAACGCTATAAAGCCGGTGCGCTTCCGCGCGAGGTTACTATGTAGGCACTAAGGAATTTCTTACTAAGCTCCAGCTTTGGCTTTTGAATAGAACTCAGTAAAGAAAGAATATAGGTATTCACTGGCTTTCAAGGAATGGAATATGGAATGGAAGATCAGTTGCAGAAGAAGAATAAGGGCAAAGAGCCGGGAAGAGAAAACTAGCCGACAAGGCCAGGCCCTAA
>JAVQMF010000014.1:192500-202500 GCA_032878935.1 Erythrophleum fordii
GCAAGCTTTTTCTCTGCCGGTAGCTGGTCAAGAGTAAAGGCGAAGCTTGGATCCGCCTTAGAAGAAAGGTTCGCACTGAACACTTTCCCAATCCCAAAACAAAAACACGAAACAAGACACACATGGGCAGGCCCAGCAAACACTTCTCTCTCTTATGTAAAGACAGAAAAAAGATTCTATCATAAGAGAAGTGAGGATCATGTCAATCACTGTCAAATCGAATGGAGAATGACACAAAGGCTTCAGTGCATATCCCTATAGGAAAAGAAGTGAAAAGCCCCTAGTCCCCAGGCATTTTCGGTCAACTGGGGGACAAAAAATTCCTCTACAACATCGAATTCCGCGGCAGGAGCGATATCAGATACTGAGTAGGTGGCATAAGTGGTATCATATCAGCAATCCAGTTAAGCAGCATTATACTAGACTCTAACAGAATAAAAGTAAGCGATAGAGAACTTTGCGCCACCATAACCAGATGATTGGAGAAGAAGATCGGAGACAGATATTGATTCCTTGCCGGTGGGCACTCTATTGGGTCTCCTGTGCTACCTCGACCAAAAAGGGCTACAACCTCTGATTCCGGGACATAATTTTTGGAAAAGGATTCCACAGTCTCAGTTTTAGAAGACAATTCAAGACTAACATCAGACTCCTCCGCGGCATCGGTGGTTACCACTGAAGGGGATGTTGTCGCTTACTAGGATGTTTTCTCCTAATCGTCTATAGAGTTTCGAGCTAGTGATCACTCATTTATTTGGCAGAAGCTTCGATCTAGAATGCAGTATCTGGGATTTTCAAAGGATACCGCTCTACTCTAGGAGTAATAAAAAGTCCTCCCCTCCATTCTCCATTGCTTACGGAGACGGCAAATCCAGAGAAAGTTCTAGGCCCTATCTTGGGTTGGCATCAATGTTAGCAGATCGACTCCAAAGAATGCCGGGGAGTTGGATAAGATTGAGTTCGTGCGATAAGAATCAGAGTAAGGGCGGGGGAGAGCCCAAAAGTAAGTGGAGTTAATGGGACGACTCCGCCTTCACTAAAGAGGAAGCAAGTAGGGCACAGGCTTTGAGGTTGGAGCCTTGCCCGTGAAGGTATCCCAATAGTTGTGCTAATCCAGACTGTCTTCCAGAAGCAAAAAGGAATCCTATCGCTCTAAGAGGAAATGAGGCTGACACTGAGATTTCCTTCCTTTCTGTAAAAGTGAAGACTTTCCGCCTCCAAGCTTGATTTGATTGAAGGACTACTTCCCCCATAACTATCAGAGTTGGAAGCGAATCCCGGATAAGAGTAAGAGCAAACTTATAACTCGCCTTTCAGGCTATGCCCTTCACTTCAAGTATTTACAGGATTCAACTGAGTAGGGGTAGGAGTAGGAGTCAGGGGTTCGAGCCCTTCTCCCACAATTGGCAAGAGCCAGTGATCGCCAATTCCTTTCCCAAAGGCTCCCCCGCTTTCTTCCTAGCTGGACTAGAGTATACGTTCTTTTGCGCTTTCCGTCGATCGAAGTAGGGCAAGTCTCAGTCTTGTATTTGAGGTTGGTCAGAGGGCTGGCCCAGGGCATGTCGGAGCGAGGGGGTCAATCATCATCGTTTTTCCAGAAAAAGGTAGTTGAAAGCTGGAGCTTTACGAAACGAGTTGTTTTCAAAGCATCCGAGTTGGTAGAGCTTCGAGCGGGAACTTATCGAAAGGAGTGTTGGCAGATCGACCCAAGGGCACGCGGCGAAGGTAATTGAAAACAAATCAAAACGCCGTCAATAAGAATTCAGTTGTCAATTGTTGGCCCACAGGCCTTTCATGTTGAAATGAAAGGGGACATTTTTTCTTACGTTGAAGAGTTTTTTCCTACGGTGTCTGCCGCTGGAGAGCCTTTATCCATAAAGTATGCCTCTGGAGGGGTCATTGTCAATCAAATCTAGAAAGAGAGTTTTTTTTACTCCCCCTCTAATATTAGGTATGGTCGGTGATGCGATCCCCTTTCCTACCCAATATTAGTTGACAAGAGGTTTTCTTATGAAAGAAAGTGGAGGATTTTGTGAATGTTGCCGAATCTCTATAGGAGTCAGAAGCGAAGGGGGATCCAAAAGGCTACTCAGCTGAAGAGGAATGGTCTTAGTCAACTTTCTATTGTCAATGTTCAAGTTCTTTTAGTCTTATGCTTTCTATGTCTAAAGAATAAGTCCAAAAAGAATGAAGCCCCTGGGGGAAGTTATGCCTACGGAGAAGTCTTCCGTCTATGTTCTTCGGGAGATCCTACAGGGAGACTTGGACCTGATATGAAAGCCGCGGAGCAATGGAAGACCCTAAGCCCACGGGATTTTGGCACCTTCCTCTCTACTCAACAATTCATCCAGTTCCCATTGTTTATCTCGGATTGGGGCGCATGTTCTAATTATTGTCCCTTAGCCTTTGACTTTGAAGCTGTGTATTAACATTGCCAAAAAATTCTATACTCCACACTGTGAGGGCTTCACCACAAGCTTTTAGTTTCGAACCCTGTCTTCATTCCCACGGCTTAAACCCTGACATTAGTCACGATCAGTGAAATCCGGACTGAAAGCGCTGGTTGTCTCGTGACTACGACCCGACTCGCCACAAACCTGCGCCCTACGGATCCACAACCCCCTACGAAGAAGCTGCCCGGCTTAGCCCTTTTGATTATGACGACCTGGTCGCACAACTGGTAAACGTACCAGCTTGCATAACAATGTATGACCTTTTACTTCTGTCGTCAGAGATGACGGCCATAATCTAAGTACTCACTGAAGCAGAGAGTCCATGTCAATCGAGTAGGTAATTACCGGAATGACAGGCGGTTAGTTACCTATATGCGTTGGAACTGCTACGACTGTTTCGGATGTGAGGGATGGAATTCTTCTTATAAAATAAAGAGGGAGCTTGCAAAACTGCTTTCTATTAAATGGAATGAATAACACTACTCAATCTAGTCTTTATTTCTATGTCACTAAGAAGAGGTAAGGGTGCCATTGACACCTTAGTCTAAATGAAACTAGATAAGGACAAAAGCTTGAATAGCTCTTCATTCCTTGAGCTCGACTCGGTCGCTTTGCTGTTCTTGACAGTCGCTACGTTCCTCGAAGGGAGACCACTTTCACTAAGGGGAAGGGATCTGACCAAACTATTTAGCCAAGAGGAGAGCACCCCGGTCGCAAGAAGAAGTAGTTTCATCTTTGTCTTTCATGCCAAGGAGTCTTTAAGAATCGGATTGTAAAGGTAGCGTTTCGGTTCAGATGAAGGAGTGTAAATAGTAAGAGGAGAACCAGCTTTTCTCTTTCTCTAGTTTGATGCCTTCTTTTCGTCCATCATCCGTTGAAAGAGGCACCCAAGAGATAGGTATGATTTTGGTTCAAGGCTCAAGTGATTCACCAACGGAGTCTAGGCCGTGTGGTTAAGGGGACTCGGCTTCATCGTATAGTAAAGTAAATTGAATCTGACCAAGCCACTAAGCGGCATCGGATCGAAGTGTACTTGAGTAACTTAGCACCCTATTTGCAAAAATAAAGTCGAAGTTCTAAACCTTCCTTCTGGGCCATCCTTATCGGGAGCATAAAATGGACTTGCTACCCCAGTCTTCCTTAAGGCCTTTATGCCGAAAGGACTAAGAGCTCTTATTCCGCAGTCTTTAGCACATAGCAGTCGACGCAGTACTCTGGCGGTTCCGCTAATATTCCTATCAATTCATTCCTCAAAAACCCGGAATAAATCGTAGACTGGTTTATACCTTTTCAAAGGCAGGTAAAAAAAGAAAGGCTTAACTTCGCTTCGTTCTGTATTAGCAAGAACGGAATTTCTGTTTGAAAGAAAGTCTTACCGTGTACTAAAGCTTTCACGTGGCGAGAGGGATTACTTGCTAAAGATTCCTCAGGGAAATGTTAACTACGAATGGCTAGATAGAGTCGAGTGAGGCTTGAATAAATAAGCTAATAAATTCCATGGCATCATTGCAGCTTGAATCTCTTTAAGCATTTCTGCTTCCCGAGTGTTGGTTTGGAGTTGACTAATGCCCCTCGGTTGAAAGAGAATCTTTTACCGCTGGATCAGCTGCAGAAGAATCCAAGCGAAAGACTCTAACAGTCAAAAGGGAAAAAGAACAACAAGGGCAAGCCTGGGAACAAGGGTGGTGGCGACAAACCGAAGATTGCTTCCTTTGTGATGGCCCTCACAGAGCCATGGAGTGCCCAAAGAGGAACAAGCTCTCCGCCTTAATCCAAGAGGAGGAGAGGCCCAAACGTGAAGAAAGAAGGATGGGTTCGTTGCAACTCTTGAACGCCATCAAGGCTAAGGTCGAGGTGCCCAAGACCGAGAGGAAAGGCCGCATGTATGTGATGACCAAGGTGAATGGGTTGGAGACTCGAGCCTTGGTGGATACGGGTGCCTCCCATAACTTCATCGAGGTAGATGAGGCCAAGAGACTTGGGATTAAGTATGAAGAGGAGCGTGGTTGGCTTAAGGCTGTCAATTGCGAGGCCAAGCCCATCTTTGGCGTAGCTCGTGGGGTGAAGATATGCTTTGGTGAGTGGTGTGGCTTGGTAGACCTTTAGGTAATGCCTATGGACGACTACCCAATTGTGTTTGGGATGGAGTTCTTGGATGGTGTCCGTGCTGTCCCCATCCCATTTGCCAACACCATGTGCATCTTGAGTGAAGGGAATGCATGCATGGTGCCTATGTCCCGTGAAGCTACACTCCAGGCTATCACCCTAGAGAGACTTGGAAAGTGCCTTAAAAGCTCATTTCTTGGCCATAGAGGATTGAAAATCTTTACCTGGAATTGCATTACTAGTAATATTGGACTAATTCTACTAGTTCAAATTTCTAGATTATAATTTCTTCTATGCCATGCTTAACACAAGACAGTTGAACAGAAGAACTGTCCCCTAATCCACTCTATAGATTCTACCTTGTTCAAGCTGTCCAATTCAATGTCTTATTTGCCTGGCTGGGCATAGTCAGATCGTAGAATAGAAGTATTTGCTGCTAAGAGCGGATTCTATACCATTCAATAGCACCGGATTGGGATTCATTCTCCCTCCTTCGCTCCTCTCCCGTTGGTCGAGTGGCTTTCGCTCCTTCTTTCACAACCAATTCTCTTCCTAGCATAGCAACCTATTTGGGCAAAGCCGTGAACCGTACTCCTAGTAGGTCACTCACTCTCTTAAGAGAGGGATAAGACTAAGACTATAAGGAAAACAAGAAAGAGATATTCATTAAAGCAATAAAAATCAAAGCGACAGGAGAGACATTGGGTTAATAACAGACAAGAAAGCCAAGCTGCAATAGCAATCCAAGAAGAGCGCACCTTATTATCCTTAAATATAAGATAAACTCGTGAAGGGCATAGCTTCTAATAGAAGATAGCCATAGCCCATGTATTTCAGTTGCCAGATCACACTAATGAAGTACACACGCATGCGGCAGACAGTTGAACTAGTAAGACGTAAGACTTGGAAGCCTTACGACTGTATGAAGTGAGGAATTTCTGATTGCCCAGTGAGAGTCATATTCAAGAGCATAAAGCTACTCACTGCAGTAGTTTAGTCTAGTGGCTGAACCCTCCTTTCCCTCTCGCTATGTGAATAGCCCTATTTAATTTAGCGGAGTTAAGCTTAAACAGCTTCGCTTCCTTACTGACGCAAGTAAGTTCTAAAAACCTTACTCTATCAAGTAAGTGATAAATCCCTTATTTAAAGAGGCAAAAAAGGAAGAAGCCTTCAGGCTCGACCATCGGATCGGTAGATGATTGGAATGTCACTTCATCGACATGGGCAGTAGCAACCACTATAGAATAAAAGAAGGAAATGTTCGCATTCACATTCCATTCAAAAGAGATCTTCTTTATAAGCAATTTCTTGAGTAGGATTTTTGTCCCAGCTGCTAACCAACAAAAAAACCCAGGAATTTAGTTCTTAGCTAGAAAAGTTCCTTTCCTCAGAGGCAAGGCGCGACCCCTATGGGCGCTAATAGAAGTGATATCGAAAAGACTGAACCTCCAAGTAGGATATTTCCCTCAGGCGGAAGTCCGAGTCATGGCTGCCAGCCACGAAGCGAGAGAAGCCTTTAGCCCGCCACTCCCCATTAAAAAATAAACGGAAGGACTACCCTCGGGCCTTCTATCAAAACAAACCAAAAAACTCCTTAGGCACACTGGAAGAGCGATTGAAAGGCAAATCAATCTAATATGGGGAGAAGTTGGAATTGTCCCAAGGTGGTCATGAGATGGTGCAGTGCAGAGCCTACCGAAGACGACTCAACCACCACCTCCATCATCTGATGAGTTCGAATCGGTGCTTCCTGAATTCAAGACTCAGCCTTCGGCCATCGTGAAAAGGCCTTCGAATGAAAGCTGACTACAGGGGGTTCGTAACTCATCCCAATGATCGGGAATTCCAACTTGAAGGGCTGAAACCGGCGAAGATGCAAAGCGAGAAGAATTGGTTGGGCAGCTATGGAGCCCTTTGTTCTCCATCGTCTACCTTAGCTCAGGCGGCTACCTGCTACAATCCAAACGGAACTGGAATGGTTTGGAAATGCCAACCGATGAAAGACGCCTGGGGGAACAAGTAGGGGAGCCGGGAGCCGGCCGGTCCTGCGCAGCTACATGGAGATGTGGGATTCGAGAAGTACCTACCGAGAAAGAATGAAAACCGGAGCACTCCCCTCGAAAGAAAGATCGTCACCTCCTTGATATCAAGAAAGAACCGGCGTGAAAAAGCTCCATTTCACAGGTTAGCGGCGGAAAGGGCAATGCCGGCTTCATCGACGAGGAATGAAAGCCAGAAGAGAAGCGGATCGCCACTCCATTGCGTGTGACATTGAGGAGCTTGGTAGCGTCGGAACGGGGCACAAATGGGTGACTGCTTCGGAACAGATCAACGAGCTGAGCTTTTTCTTATAAACGAAATTTCTTTAGTATCGGAACTTGAAAGATTTGTATTTGAAAAAGAAAAGCCTTCATTGACTGAGAAACTATATTTATTTGATTCTAGTTTCGTGGCACTTGAAAACACAACAAAACCAGCTCTAGCCATTAGACAACAACTTGACTTGGCCAAAGGCATAATAGGGAAACCCCAAGGAAAGAAAGGAAACGGGGTGGAGAGAAATGGGGCAAAGTCTATCCTCGGTCAAGTCATCTGAAAGATGCTCGACCTGTGAGATGAGAGAAGCGTTCAAGCATCATTAGATTAGCTTCACGGGCAAAAGGGGAAGAAGATGCCTGGACAGGAGCTATCCCGATTAATGTAAGAATACCCGTGACTGGCCGTCTTGATGAGTGATCACTTGAGATTCTCACATCGACAAAGGGGCTACCCTACCCATTATGAAAAGATACACCGGCTCTGAGAGATTCTACTGTCAGAGAGGGATTTTATTGAAAAAGCCCTTATTTTGGTACAGGAGCGTGAAGCCGGAAAGGAAAATTTTGGGTGAATGGAGAAGTATGGGGAGTCAGCAGAGCAGCTGCCACAGCAAATAAACTGATATCAAAAGGAGTTGGGGCGAAAGGCTTTTGATCCATAGCCTGTATCGGCTGAATGGACTCGTCATCAAAGGCAAAAGGCCAACGAAAAGAAATTGAGCTAATGATCAAAAGACTAGCCTTCATACATTACATTCATTCTATGTCGTAACCATATTCCTTGATTTCGAAATGGCAGCATCAGTGTCGGCTAAAGCGAGGGTTAGGTTAAACCGTCGATCAAATGGGGGGCTGACCTAACCTAGTGACAGTGTAACGTAATAATAATAAATGATAAAATTCCTTCCTGGCTTTTGCGTCTGATGATGCATATGCCGTGCCTGATTATGCGTATGCTTGTGCGGCTGTTTCGATTTCACTCGTTGAAGAATGTCTTTCCTTTGCAAAACTTGTATCTGGCGGGTTAGGTTACTAAACTATACAATCAAAAGTGATAAGGTAATATTCGCCTGAAGCGGATGGAGACCTCTCTTTATCCGCCTTCGGGCTTTGAAAAAAGGCTTCGTACCATCCATAATCTATAGATAGATTGATTGACTCGCGGTTAGGTTAGTAGTTTGCGACAAGCAGACCAAACGCCTCCCTTGGCCTCCCGGCTGTAAGTCAGCCAGAAAAGAGACTTGCTATTTCCCCACCTAGGATCCCCAAGAAAAAAAGCATAATATAATAAAGTGAAAGATCAGATTGTTACAGAAGACCAGATCGAGGGAAGGAATCTACTCTACCGGACAATCAAAGAAAGAAGCCAGCTTAAAAGCACCCTGGTCGAAGCGAAGCGCATGCGATGAGGGAAGAGAGAGACCACCAATGCAAGTGGATCGACTTAAGCATCGATTTCGAAGGCGACAACATGAAGCATGAAAATAGAGCCAGCCACTTTTCTCGTTAATAATGTTACAAGCAACAACGAGAAAATACGCTCTTGGATGCATGCCCCTATCTCCCACCCATCGTCCTGATCTTGGCTTGAAGTATCCAACGCTAAAACGAAAAAGCGAACTATTGGAATTCTTGGGCTTAGCCCTCTTTTACACCAACTCAATAACAAGCGCCGAACAAGGATGAAAGAAATCACATTACTAAGAGAAATTTATTAAGCCAGTCTTCCATGGTTTGATGAAAGGGCTAAACCTGAACCAGCCAGATCGGGGGTATGAAGGAGAATTCGTCTTCCAGCCAATCACGCAGGAATCTACGTACATCTTAACTGAACAAGTACTATAACTAAGAGAGTCACCTGTAGACAAAGGGACTAGGAAGATAGATAATGGTGGATTCTTGAGTCGTATCCACGTATCCAGAGGGCATGTATATCGCCATAGGAGTACCTTGTTAGAGGTAGTGCCTATCTATCCCTTGTCATAGCAGGCCTCATCAGCCCGCTTGAGGAAAGTCGGGATTTTTGTCCTCAACTGCGGATAGAAAGATTCTATTATCGACGGACACATCAAGTTGGCCAATCACTCCTTGCTGCTTTCAAAGCAACACTTACTTCCTTCTCGAAAAGAAGGATTTGATGCTGTTAAAAGCGCTATCCCATCTATCAATTCTTTTCTTAAAAACCGTATGAAAAAAAAGAATTCCCCCCTTACTGTTGGAACATTCCCGTCTTGCTTGACTCGAGTGCTAGTTGAATTAGATGCTCCTTTTTATAACACTTTCTTCACTTCAGCTCGCTTCCGACTTGCTTGCTACTATCGTATTATAAGACAGACTGGTTTGCATTGGTAGCTATGCTTAGCGGCGACATACTTTTTTTTTTAACTGAATCTCATTGGATTGCTTTCTTTTTCTTAGTGTGGCATCTTTCTTTTTTGTTCACTGCCCACTGGTGATATTATCATATCTAAATGTAGATAGAGAAAGAAGCTAAGCTAAGCCTACGTAACGCTATGGGAACAGCTTTTTTTGTCCGCTTTCAGCTATGCTATATAGAGGCGCTACCTTGTGAAAGAAAACATCATATGTAAATAAGTAGCATCTAGAATAGAATCCAGAGCAGCTAAGAAAAGAAAATAGAGTAGCTGTAGCTTGCGGGCCGGTCGTCATTGCACACTAGTTGGTAAGTGGGAATAAGAAAGTGTTCCGTTGGTCAACAACCAACCACAGCTTATATAATCTAAAAAAAGAGAAAGACTTTCTATGTATAGTCAAAACACTAACTAGTCCTACTGGCTTTTCGGAGTTCAGTCTGTATGGTAAGAGAAAAGTTTTCTCGTTATTCGTGGAGGGGTCGCGGAAGAATTGGGTTCGACTCCCATAGCCCCGATGTGGCGAAAAAGACTGATTCAACGAGAGAGGTCATGCCTGCATTAAGATTTAAAACTTGTCGTCTACTTTCAGGAAATGTTCGGAACAGAGAACTTACAAAAATACAACGCCGCATTCTCCGGAATAGGGTTCGTCCTTTTCTCTATTCGTCCCTAATCTCCTTCCTCGGTCTGGCCTTGGCCATTGCTCTTGGTTCGATTTTTATTGACCTTTTTCCTTTTTTGGAAAAAG
>JAVQMF010000014.1:205000-269464 GCA_032878935.1 Erythrophleum fordii
TTCTTCCGAACAAGAGAGGTTTGATGCTTCTGAATCCATTGTATTAATTCCACTTCCTACTCGCAGTATGCTCTTTATGATCTCGGCTCATGATTCAATTGCCATGTATTTAGCTATTGAGCCTCAAAGTTTATGTTTTTATGTGATGGCAGCATCAAAAAGAAAGTCTGAATTTTCCACGGAAGCCGGCTCGAAATATTTGATCTTAGGTGCATTTCCCTCTGGAATCTTACTGTTTGGGTACGACCGGACAACTACCGATATCTAAAAATATTCTTTCTTAGAATGTTGTTGTTAAATATATATATATATATCGTAAAACTATCGGATCGGGTATTACTTAGATGTGAAACTTGCAGACCTCATTGGTGATCTTACGGGGGGAACGAAATAAAAAAGAATATATAGACTTGTAGAGACCCTCTATGTAGTTGTCTATCTGAGGCGATCGATCTACATCTTTCCTCATAGCCCTGGGGCTGTGTCTCGATCTCCTACGTGCGAAATCAGAGGGACTAGTTCCTATGGAGATTCCCCTTGGTCTAATTCCACGCCTTATGACGTCTTTGATGGGAGGCCTGGCGTAAAGTGAAGATTGAGGGAAATAGAAAAAAATTCCCTTCTGGGGTATTCCGAAGGTGTAACCTAGGCAACGAAAGAAAAAGGGGCCCGATACTTCAACTAGAGGAGCGACCAGTTGGTTCACCAAACCCCGACCCAGCGTCACACGTTCTCCAGGTCCGAAGGGATCCAGTGCCCAACTACCGACTCCTTCCGGAATTGCGTTATCGGAGCCGAGCCAGGAATGGCCGTTAGTGGACACCCACCACTTTTCACCGGTTAGAGAGGCCCTCTTTAATACATTAAGAAAAGATGTTCACAGGGGCCAGAAAGACTCGGTCATAGGAACTTAGACCGCCTACGCGCTGGTAAACGAAAACCACCTCGACCGGATCAGAGTAAACAACAATGTCGAATCAGGCCGCCCCTTGCCTTGAAAGAATTCACAGGCGGCCACCAGCTTTCCCAAAATAAAATAAATAAGGGGAGATCTGCTGCTTACTGCTCACGGAAACATCCGACCTATACAACAAAAACTATCATGAAATTTTTACTTCGGAGAGGCTTAGACCTAGGAAAGGGTCAAGACCTGCTTCGGCGTCCAGCGCCGACCAGGATGACTGTATGGCCGCTGAGTTCTTTAGGTTGGCTCTAGAGGATGAGGATGTTTTCCTTCCCCCGGTCGATCCGTTTTGTGATGTGATCTCTACCAGTGATGCTGCTTGCTGTGATGATAGACCTTCTTTTGGTCTAATTGGAGGGTGCTCATCCCCTCCCTCTCTTTTGAAGGACAATGGACCTGCCTCTTGTCCTCTTGCTTTGTCACCTGATTACTTTCCTGCTTGACTTTGTCGGCGGGTGGTAGCATGTCCTTTAGCGAGGCTAGGCACCTTCCTTAAAGGAGGAAGCATCCAATCTGATGCATCCTAGCCAGGGAAATCCCCGAATCGCGAGTCTGGGGTATATACTTTTTCTTTATCCCCCAGAGAATCCGACAAGAAAGAAGATCAAAGAAAGTACATATGGGCAAGATCCATCTTCCATTTCTAAGAGAATGCCATCAGTAGAAAAAGCAAAGGAGGATTGATGGCATGAACCGGTATGCTCCATCCGCTAATCCGCTCAGGAGGCGGGCAGATGATTTTTGTGATTGGACGGACGTACTTTTTAGTAATTCGAGATTTGAAAGGGCCTGTGAAAAAGCCCCCACTGAACAGGACCGGTAGTCTCCATAGGGACTTGGCTCTACCATAAGGGAAAGTAGATAGACGGCTCTACGTCTTCAGGTTCGAAATCTCTCGTCTTTAAATCAGAAATAGGTCTTTCAGAAGATAGTGAATTATTGGCGTGAAGCAAGGGTGCATGGCAGGCTAGCTCTTTAGTTTATCCTGATCCTACGTGACTAGGTCAAAGATGAATAGTGAATACTCCGCCCCGGGGATAGATAGTTGGTAGATTGACCTTTCTTCGGAGATCGGCTCAACCCGTAAGGAAATAGATTCAAACTTTTTCTAAGTGTAATCGACTATTGTTGTCGATCCATTATTTATGAGACCCGAGAAAGGACTTTCATTTGCAGATCAATCATAATTGAGGAATTACATCGTGACAAGAAAATGCTACCTTCTTTTTATGGCGTTCTACTAAAGCAAGAGTTTCTTTATGATCCCAAGGGAACCAGGAACAGCCCATCTTGGAGCTGATCCTACATCCACGGATTTCAATTCCAGATTGGATGTAGGTCTTTTCACTAGCTTGCTTTCCGGGGCTTTGAATAGCTTTACCAGGAAAGAGAACCGGTCAACCTCCCCATAGACAAAATGTGAACTTACAAGAGGGGAAGAGTCGATTTGAACAATCAGAGCTTATTCCATTCCGAACAAGCACTAGAAAGGTGACTCTGTGTGGGATCGATCGCCCTACTTCTTTATTCTTTATCGCGTTGGGCCGGGATCAAAACAACTTATATAAGTATATAAGTTAAGTAAGGATATACCACCAAACCAACCTCAACTGATTGAACTCAAGCAATCGCAGCTACTTTCTCTTCCACTGCCTTCTCTAAACCACCAACAACGGATACGACAAGAGCTGCAGCGGCAACTCAAGCAGCAGCGGCTAGGCTGACAGCGCTTACGAGACTATGATTCTTCCCTTTCGACGGGTATGAGCTTCTAGGAGCCCTGCCTCCAACAGAATCAATGGCAAAGAATGCGCTATAAGGAAGAAAAGGCCCCTTTGGCAACTATTGAATACGGGGTCTTTGAAAATCAACTGCTATTTATTGAAGGGGGACGAAGTCAATCACACATTTCTACTTTCGACCAGGTAAACCACATCTGAGGAAGAGCAGGGATAATCGTAGACTAAGAAGAGAGGACGTAAACACATTCATTGAATTGGACAGCTTTGTTAGCAAGAAGCGGTTAGCGGAACTCAGTTCCACGAGCTACTTCTTTGAAGTCTTTTTCTGGGACTAGAGGCCTTTGGGATTGATGCCGAGACTAGATTCGAAACTAGAGATTGCTCTTCTTCTTATTCACACCGAAGTGCGCAATAAGGAATGGCGGGATGGATTACTTTTCTATAAAGGCTGGGCATCTCAGGGAAATGTTAACCACATAGGGATGCCTTCAGTCTCTTTCCGGACCTACTCATCGAAAGATGCCCAAGCTCTTTGATAGAAGAAGCTTCAAATGCGCAGTTAGGACAAAAAGGCTGTTTGCAAGAAGTAGCTGCGAGAATGCCCTCAGTCTATATAGGCTGTAAGGAAAAAGGCAAGTAGGCAAAAAAGATTAAGGACCTTCGACTGCTTGAATAAGCTAATAACAGATCTTTTGCGTCTTTCGAGATGCGAAGAGAAGTAAGAAGATCGGCCTATAAACCTGTCTAGCCAAGATGGGGGAAAGCTCCCACCCAACTAAAGAATATGCACCAGATGAACCAGTAAAAAGGCGCGTAAGCGAAGAAAAAAACCTTTGAGGAATTAGATCCGCTCCGCTCTTATCTTTTTCACAATCGCCGACTACGAAATGATTAGGAAGTTAGCCAAACGGAGGAAGCGGTACCCGGCAAAGGCCGAGAAAACTGATTAGGAAGTTAGCTGGCTGGCTGAGGTAACTCTACTTGCCGAGGAGGAAATGTCAATTCTTGCTTCTTCCTTTTGAATACCGGGATTGCTAACTACTGTCCTTAACTCTTATTGCCCTAGAAGCCAGAACTCTTAACGGCGGGAAGCGAAGGAACCGTAGGGCTTAGCTTAGGGCAGGGAGTGAGCCTTGGGTCATAATGAATATAGTAGGGCAGAACCATGGGCGATTGCCGCTGTTAGAGTAACTGCTGCAATTGAATCTGTTGTCGGAAGGGCTACTAGAGAGGAAGACTCCTTTGGCTCTTATCGAAATGAATTGAAAAAAGGCTCTTCCCACGTAGCAGTAAGAAGGACGGGAGAAGGAGCAATAGACGGGATTGTTGGAATTGGTGTGCTAGCTGCTCTAGAAAAGGAAAGGGGGAACTGACTTGTGAACTGGAAAGCCCTTGTTGGCTATAGATATGGGTCACTCGCGTTATAAGAAGAAGGAAGGGGATAGTTATAGGACCTGGAACTGAGACTGGTAATTGGATTTTCTTTCCTAGGGGCAGGAGCGGTAGTTGAAGGAATGTTGCTTTGGCTTGATTGCTTTCACCGGCCTTGCCTTTTCTTTTTTTCAAAATGTATTCTCGCAGTTGAAGATAAAGAAAGGGCTGCTTGGCCTAGAATTAGAGAATTAGAGGAGGTAGTGGGAGATAGTGTGTATGTACTTTTCTTCTTCATGTGACAGACATCGCAAAAGTAGTCCGTCGAACTATCGCCGATAGAGGGCATCGTTCAAGTATACGATTTTTTAACCGGTTTCGCAGTCGACCATTTGATAGCCCTGTTCTTGAATATACAGAACTAATAGGGCTTCGATGAGCCCTAGATGTAAAGGGCTTTTTGAACCCTTCTAAGCAATTAGAAGAGCGCAGAATTGGACCTCCCTCAAATGGATGGATCTGGGATTGATTGTGGAACCGAGCAGAGAGAACCTGGGACGAGCAGGAAGATACGCTAGGCGGAGTAGTAGCTCTGGAGCAGGTTCTTCGACTGGATCAATGCATGTATGAATCCTAAAAAAATCCCGAAGGTCTAGTCTAGAAAAAAACCCGGGGGTTTTGGTAGGAAAGGCGGTCACAGGAAGAAATGCCCTACCAATGAATAGATTAGTCTACTAACGTCAACAATCTCTTTCTTCATATACGATACCGTCCGGTTTTATATCCGAAACTATAGATATGACACAAGAAAGAAAGATAGATATTCCCATGGTAGGAATAGGACAGTTGCACTAAGGAAGAGAGCTAGGGATTTGATAAAGGTGATAGGACAGGGTTCCAAACCTGCCTTAGTCTCAGTCTCAAATAGGGCGCAAGCTAAGGACATTACTATATGAATATACATTTCCTTATCACAAGCGAGACCTCAAATTCCAAAAATGCTCCTCTAGTCCCGAGCTTGGTAAATAAGGCCGTGGGAAAGAAAAACTTTCTTCCGGCCTTTAAGTGATAGGGGGGAGTCACTCTTGCCTTCTCTCTCTTAGGTGGGTCAGTCTCGCTCTCTCTTGTCGGTAAGTATATCTGTCGTGGTATTGCTGTCGTGCCGTGCCGTTCCAGTAGTCTTTGTGAATTAGTTGTTTTGAGGGGGGAGTGCAAAAAAGGAAAAAAAAGACCGTAGCCAAAAGCAAGGGATTCCCGGGGCCCGAGGTAGAGCGTCGGTCGTCAGGGCAGGTATTCTCATAAAAGAAAGAAAGGAGAACAGGCAGGGAGGTAAGAACGAGTAAGACTAGGTTATAACAACACAACAGAGGTTAGACAGCTCTTACCGGAGGAAGTCGGGTCACCCGTCCCCTTGACACAGACACGAACTAATCCTTCTCTCACTACTTCTGGACAGGATTTCACTCCAATGGCAATAAGCTAATAAGATTTAGTACGTTTAACCTGGAACTATAAAACCTTACCCGATGACTTTCAGACTTGCTTGACCACTTGAAAACTCTCCTGGGATTCGAACAACTCTTGGCGAGTCTGAACTCGGCGAAGAAGAATCATCGATTGAAGAAGAGATTCTTCACTTAGATAGAGGAAGAGAATAAGGACTAAGCTCTGTAAACAAAGATGTTGAATCCTGGCAATAAAGAAAAAGACCTGGTTATCTCAAAGGCTATCTCCGGGAAAAGGCTATGGTTCACTCGCGGTCGAAGAAGAACAGGTTGGGAGTGACGGAACTTACTAATTAACTGATTGAACTTTAGGGGTGAAAAGAATCCCCAGTTGATGCGGAAGAAGCAGTCTTAGCATGGTTTTGCCCAGAAATAAAAGAAGTTCACGCATTGGCAAACAAACTGAGTAGGGAAGGTCTTTGTTGAATCTGAATTGGATAAGTAACCAAGCAGGAAAATACGGGGACGAAAACAAGCATTGGAAAACTGGAGTTTAAATAAGTACTGGTACAAAGCCTTTAGAGGTAGGCTTTCATTTCATGCCGTTTTGATATATGTCTTAGTTGGCATAAAAAAAGTAATAAAGCAGCCAATCCGGGAGTGCCAGCCAGTTAGAGTTAGATCTGATTGGGGAGGCAGAAGAAAGAAGGAACTCCGAGAAAGTCAAATTTACGGTATTCCCTGGTTCGGTTTACCTGGGGTGGTCGCTGCCTGAAGAACACTATACACACAAACCGAAAGTCTTCTTTGAATCAAG
The DNA here is from genome assembly GCA_032878935.1 of Erythrophleum fordii. Classification (NCBI taxonomy): domain Eukaryota; kingdom Viridiplantae; phylum Streptophyta; class Magnoliopsida; order Fabales; family Fabaceae; genus Erythrophleum; species Erythrophleum fordii. The sequence goes on from JAVQMF010000014.1 coordinate 211,340, forward strand.
TTCTCACTTCACTTACCCTCTCGCTACCTTCTCGTTGTTTTTGTTTTGACTTGCTCTTTGGCTAACGTTGACCGGCTTCGCGAGATCATTTCGGCCTACACAGGTCTAAGCTCTATTGGGCGTAGCTTTTTCGATCCAAGCAAACTACTCGAAAAAACTAGAAGAAAGATCGACTCTTTTATCTAAGCAATCTCTTTCTTTAACTTTAAACAGACAGACGGATACGTAGTGGAATAAGGTGCTGCCACTATAGGTTCGAGTAAGCTGACTGGGCTAACCTCAGATTATAGGTCAATAAGTGAGACAGAGGTTACTGGGGAAAGGCGGGAAAGCAAGTCCATCAAAATAAGTCCATTTACTTCGTAACCTTTACTTGGAAGACTAAACCCGCGCCTTACCTAGGGCTGCAAGTAAGGACTTCACATCCGGATTGGACGCAAACAACCGCCCCAGCCTTGTGATTCCGGACCAACAGGTGGACGAAACTCTTTACTTTGTCGTTATATTCCATTTTTCACCGAGATTCTGTCAATGGCAACCAAGATGTGCTCATTCCCATTAGATGCAGCCTTAGAGAGCCATTCATTCATTGGTTTCAAGTACTCCCCGAGTATCACGCTAAGACATTCCTTTTCTTGTTCTCGACAGAACCCCTTTTACCCGTTTGCGAAGGAAGCCCAAGAGAGCGGTAAGGGGCGCAGCCTTCTACTACCATGGACGAGGATACGCTAAGGCAACTTTGGCTGAGTCAATCGAAGCTAAAGCAACGTCCAGTTGGCCGAGCTGATGAACTTGACCCAATAGATCTATTAGAAGCAACAGAGTAATAGGTGGAAGCAGATCTAGTGCTAGTAGGGAGAGGTTCTGAAAAGATCTCGACCGAAAGGGAGAGGAATTCAAATGTCCAGATTCATATCTAATTTAATTAAGGCCCTTTCTTTCGGGCGACGATTCGATTCTTCTTAGCTTGGCCATTCGATTAAGGTTCTTTCGATCGAGAAAGAGAAAGATAACTCTTATTCATCCGGAAGTGACTGAACTAGCCTTTGGGCTTAAAAAAGCGCTGTCGCACCGAACATTCTCTCAGATTGTCTTTGTCGGCCTTACTAGCGCTACTGCTAATGTCGGCGTAAGGACTGTTTTTATCGGATACTTCTCTCTTTTTGGGAGGCCTAAGGACTGCAGCTTCTTCTGTAACAGCTTTTTTCAACCTCCCCTCGGGAAGTACGGTAAGAGGAATAGCCTATCTTCTATCTAGCCTTGAGCCCGGTATCTTGATTGCTGCTATTTTGATTTACCCCGAGCATTAAGTAGAGGCCGGGGCCAGCGTCTATTAAGAAGGGGATAGCCGGCTTATTTCGCTCCTAAATCCATTTAGCCTTTCTCCGGAACCACTTTAAATACCGATACGGGACCACCTTCCCAAATCAAATGCAACTGATTAAAGAACAGCTGCTCACCTTGCTCAGTTTAGGGCGTAGGGAAAAGAGTAATAGTCATCCATCGCCTTGAGCGGAGCCTGGTCTGGGATCGAGCCCTTCTGCCCTTTCTAAGGATCATGGGTCACGAGATTCGAATTAGTTCAAATCCAATACAAATGGGCCCTCTGCCCTAGATTCTCTTCTCCCCGTACGGATCCATGTTCCGCCTTCTTTCAGTCCTAAATCAGTTAAGCGGCACTCATCCCTTTCTTGGCCACTTAAGGTTTCGCATCTCTCAAGCCGCTACTGACTTGGCTTCGTTCACTCAACAATCATTGAATCCGGATCCGGAAGTGACTGAACTCCCTTTTGAGCTAACTGCATCGGTTATGTCGACAACAACATATTCTCTAGCAAAAGAAAGCACTGACCTAGACTAGATCTCTTCTACCGCATCAAGAGGAAATCCCGATCCCGCATTTGATAAAGTTTAGCTATGCCCACAGCTCTTTCAAAGTCAAGCAGTCTTTTCAAGAAGAAAGTCACAGTCACACCGCTAATAGGCGGAAGAAGAGATTCCCAGCTATTGACTCTAATAAGACTAATAGCCGTACCGCAGAAAGAAGGTCAACCTGACCCCAGGTAATCACAGCTTTCTTCCCCTCAGGTCAAAGAGTAAGAACTCGTTTTCGAGCTAACCTTACATGGAGCTACCTGCCAACAAGAGTTCTCATTCACGGCTAACTAAGCATTCGTTCGGAGTTGACAAGGGAGAGGGTTTCCTATATTATGTTATGATGGATAGGCTGGCTGCACTCCCTTTGAGGTAAGAACAGTTCCTTTTGATTCAATTGCAAGAAAAGAACCCATTTTTAGAGTTTTATACGGCCAAACAGTATATTTATACAGATTCCTAAAAAATGAAAAAATAGACTATCATAATAAAGATATGACAGAAGCATCACTCTGTCTGTTGGATGCCCTTCTTCCTGGCAAGATCAGATCAAGAATAGCCAAAGAAAGGCTAGGAAAGCACAGTCAGACTAGTGCCACGCCCAAAGCACAAAGACTGCTTATTCCGCTAAAACAGAAAAGAGACAGGTTTGAAGACGCTCGACCTGCGGGAGAGGACCGAAGATGCCGGAAAAGTCAGAAAGTAAAGTGCTAACGTGCAGCTCCCATTCCTCCACCAAGAGAAACCCTAAGAGAAGACCATGCTACCAGTCCTAGCTGGCACCGAAGCCAAGGGAAAGCATTTGAACAAGAGGAATGAAAGAAGAGCTTATTCGTATTCAATGCTAGCCGACCCAGCCTCCCAGATCCGCATCAGCGAGTGGTGTGACGACGACCAAGCCGAAAGACAGATCTCATCACAGCACTTGTAGTAACCCTCCTTTTCCCACCTCTTCGCCTCGAGTCTGATAGTACTAAAAGGGTTTGCTGCTCTTCTTCTTCTTTCTGAAAGATAGCTATTCTCCGCCTCTCGAAAGAGGCTACGTACCTGTTAAACGATAAGCGCTACGCTTTTCCCTAGGGCTTTCACTTCTTGTTCCTTCGGTTAGTACAGCCTATGTTCTCATATGATATTAAATCTGTTGAGTTCTTATCCCACTTGAAGGACTGTGTCCAGGGTATTGACTTAGGAAAGGCTATCTTCGGACCGTCTTTGCCAAATCACTGAGGTGATGATTAGTGGGTTCAGGGGAGCTTGCTATCAATGCTATGCGAAGGGCTTTCCACCTTTCTTCGCTTGGTCAGTTGAGTGGGAAGCCGACTCTTTCTTATTACGTAAAAAGGTTCTTCCTTCTCCTCCCATCGCCCCCCCGACCGCAGTTCTTTGCTTGCTTACCATCATCCATATGGTCTGATGGCTATAATCGAGACACCGTATGATAGGAGCCCGACTCACTAAAATCTTGATTTTTTGTGCAAGAATCCAGAAGAATGTCTTAGCTCCTTGCCTATGCTTTGCCAGATTGCATAAAAGAAAGTCTACTTCATGACTCTCCCTTCTAAGAAAGCTACTGAAGCCGCACGCCGTGAAGGGCCTCCGCTCGCTGGGCTATCTTCGTCTTCTTCAAGACCTATGGTCCAATTCATTAAGCTCTCTCGAATTCATTCGAAAGAATGGGACAGATGTGTGGAGATCTTTTACTCTGAAGCGGTCTTCCATCGACCTTCACCATTGTCGTCCCAGATGTCATCTTGAAGATTTTCCTTCTTGCCCTGCTCCGCCATGAAGAGAGAACAATTGGGAGATTGAGTCCCCCCCGATTGCTCCTTTCCACCAGCTGTCCGTCCCTCTTAGTTGTGCGCTTACCGGCTAGTGTGACCGAAGGCTATGCGGAAGTGCCTAAGAAGTTTGATCACTTTGAGCTTCCGCTTCCATGGAGGTTGCCCCTCCAGCAATGCCTCTATCCATCTCGGCGAATAGGCTGTGGTTGATTGATCCAACCTCCGGGGAGAGACCTCTTGCTTCATTTTGATGCATTGCCTTGCCCTTCCCCAAGTCTCCGCTATCATGATTGTAGAGGTAGGTCAAATAGCCCCCTTGCTTGGTGGATGTCTCTTTCCGTTCTGGGTCTTCCATTCATTAGGACGACAGCCAGCCATACTAGACTGCTTTTATTGATACACGCCCCGATCCACTTGGTCCAGTCCGCTGAGAAAGCGAGGCTTTCTAAAAATTAGGATGAATTCCCTATTAACTCTATCGAAGTTGCTTTCCACATCCAACTTGCTTGATTATCATCCTCTTTTTTCTTCAACTCTCTCTTTTTGTTTTGTATGGTGCTGTTCGGAAATCGATCGACCTTTTTTTTAGGAATGCACCCTGCTCATCTGATATAAATCAGCACTCCTTCTTCTGTCAAGAAGGTAGGCTTAGAGCCAGCAATAAAGCTAGAAAAGTCTACCGCGAGCGAGTAGTCTTCGCGGACATGCTTACTTCATCTTTACTGAGACTTCATGCATACTCCCACTTGCGGGGCCGGGGTCCAACTTCATTTCTTGTTATTGGACTTTCCTACATATCCGGTTCCACCTCGGAATCAAGCCCCATCCATGTAGTTCTGTCTATCCATAGTCAAATTGAGCATCTACTTAATTAATCGCCATTAGAGATATAGGTTCTCCGAGTTTCCGTCATACTAAACCCATAGAATAAAAGAAGGCCGATAGTAGTATGTTAACTCCACCCAGCTACCTTGGATGCTTTTCTAAGGCATCCAAAGCTTTGAGATATACGGGGTTGCTCGTATCCTGTAATGATTGGATAAGGTGGAGTAAGTCCGTACGCGAAACCCCCTCTCCAGAGCTTTGCTTGCCCTCTAAGGCAAGCCGTTGCACCAGGTCGAGAAAGGTCTCATGCTCTCGACGATTATTCTGGAAAAAAGATTCCAAAATAATCGCCGCCTTTTCCCGAAGGTCGTTGTTGGAGTCTTCGGGAAGTGCCTGGGGGATATCCACCTCTTCCACCCAGTTACGGCCTTTTTGCCCCTGTTGGGGGCAAATGGCTTTTTCTTTAGGTGAAAAGCATGAGGTGAAGGTTTTTTTGAGTTTTGCGATAATGGAGTCCTCTTGTGGACTCCACATAATTGTCGCACGCGGATCAGTTCCACAAATCTCACCTTTACGCCGTTCATCCTAGAAGCTGTTCCTAGGAAAGATTATGATTCTTGGGTATCCCATCAAGCCCCACAAACCGGGGATATTGGGGTTTTGGGGCGAGCTTTTGAGCGCTTGGGCCTGTTGACGATTGCCCAATGCGCTGGAGGGGAGAGCGGAAGCGGCGCATCAAGATCAACAGGTAGCGTACCTCAAGATGAGATCTGGTGGACCCTTGAGCAGCAATCCACTGGAGTAGCCACATCTTCGGGGGTGAAGGTAACCCAAGCGCCGATTAGGACGGACGCGGGGCCTTCTAATTCGGGGACGTCTTCAGATTGTTGGACTGGCCTGCCCGACGAAAGCCTATTGCGGGCCATGGACAAGGAGCTGTCTAGAATCACCGAAGAAACACAGATCCTGACCACAAGGGCCGTAGAGATGGCCGCTTTATTCAAGCTGGGCTTGCCGGGATCCGTGGAAGAGCAGAAGAGAAGCGTCTTCGTGATCCTGGACAACTTCCTGGACGACTTGGAAGTTGATAGTCGCTTGCGCCAGGTGCGCATGTGGTCAAGACCACAAGAGCTCGACGATCCAAATAGTTCATTTTGGCTACTGATCGTCGATCAAATCACAAAAGTCTAAGACGATTGATTTTGCCCTTGTCTTATCGTCTTGGACCTTCGAGAATTTGATATTGTCAAAGATCGAACTCGCTCTTTTACACCGATGTAGACTTTTGTATACTTTCCGGGTCTTGGTCGGGAAGATGCAGATAAAACGCCAATAGCCGCTTCTACGGCATAAGCTTTAAAGAAGAGAGCTCTCATAATAAACAAACACATTTCATAAGAAAATCAAATTTTAAAGACGATAAGACAAGGGCAAAATCAATCGTCTGATCGGCTTCAGCCTGAGATACCATATTCGCAGAGAGCGCACTGAAAAGCGGAGGGGGAAGCTAACATACCAAAAGGTCGGACAGAAAGAGTCCATTCATGAGTGAGGACTTTGGCCCTTGATTCGTACTAGCAATTAGGGGATCGTCCTCGGAAAAAGAGCTCAACAGCCTTAGATTTTTGCATGCCGACTTTGGATCAAACCACTTCTTTGGCAGAGCACTCCAATCAGTAGAGACACAGGAATCGAATATGGCAGCTAAAAAGATCGATTTGGGTGTGTTAAACATAGTTGTCTGATCCATTTGAGGTAGTCCCAACTTCTTCCGCTGTGAACAAATCCCCGGCATCATGATCCGCTGCTCAGATCAGATTCATCTATAGTAACGAACAGCTCTTCCGCAAGCCATTGGGGGAAATTACAGAACTTACTTTTTCTTTCTTCGTCTCGAGATTGCATTTCTTAGGGCTTTCTCGATTTCTTCCTCTGTAATAGCTGCCTCGCTAGCGAAGAGTCTTCCAAGCGGCTTTAGAGATAGGGGTAGTAAGGTACGAGAAGCGGTGGTATCGGGTTGAGCAGCCAAAGCTGTCAGGCGAGCAGGGGTCCCGAGTAGTTCAGTTCAATCAGACCCGCAAGGGAAGAAGCGAGGTTACTATTCACCTACTATTCAGTAGTTTGTTGAGGAGCTTTCTCCCGGATCAAAAGAAGGACACAAGTCGCATAAACACCGTATTTTGGCTGTAATTACCGATATTTCATTCATTAAAAAGATTTGTGTACCGGATTTTCTTCGCTAGCCAATCAAGCAAATAGGCGCGGTTGGCTTATACATTTCCTTATGACTATCTTATAGCCTGCCATATACAGGATTGCTGTAACTGGTGCAGGTCTCCTTCAATCATACCAGCCGAGTGGTAAGGAGAAGATAGTAAAAAGCTTTGGATGGAAAGCGCCGGGGAAAGATAGGATATTGGATTGGGTTCAAGGGCCTTACCATCCCGGTTAAGGAATGACAGGTCTACGTTCTGGTCTACCCGCACGTGACGGAATTGTGCATAGTCCGTATGTCATCCCGCTTCCAAAGCCCAAGAAAGATCTCAGGAGTAGCGGGCGTGGATCTTCTATTTATACGATATTACCAATACAGCCTACCATCCCAGGCATTCAAAAGAGGCAAAGCTCAAAGGCGCATCATTGGCATTGGTCGGGCCGGTTCCCCTCCTTGTCTTTCTTGTAACTTACTTAGAAGTTCTTGGCCTCCGCCCTTTCTAAAGCTGTTTTTCTTTCCCTTTCCATCGTACTCGGGCAAGGGACAAGGGTGCCCGAACAGAAGGCGCATTCACCTACTCGCACTGGGACCTAATCTACATCACACCTAGAGCCCGGATCCGGTAAGGTACGGCGAAGGTCTTAGGCACCTACCACCGCCCTAAATCGAGGGGTCGTCCTTCTATTTATATAGCTGCCAGCTTACTGTAAGCCGAACGAGGACGATAGTGATACCTCGTATAGATGAAAGAGGTTAAGGTTAGATCACGGGGTAGGGGTTCGGTTCGCTTTCTATTCTGCCAACTTCTACTCTACGGTTACCGGCATAGCGCTGCTCTTTGCTTGGGGGCGAAGGTTATGCTTAGTGTCCATTAGACTATGGAGAACTACTGGTACCGGACTAGAAAGACAGACAACATCTTATGAGAAGGGCCTGTAGCTCGATACAATTTTAGGCAAGTTCCTTACTTGCCTACGAAGAAAGGGCAGACGGATTCGGCCATTTACTACCGCTAGAATAGAATCAGACTATACTACAGAGGGTTACCCACGCCCACGACTAAGGGGATAGCAAGAGCACTTGCCTAGCCTAGCCTTCTGGAAAGGAGATAGATTCAAGTGACGGCTCGTATTCTGAACTGAACTTTCTTTCGAAACTAAATTTGATAATCCCTTGTGCATGGGCCACCCATTAACCTATCAGTCAGGAGAGAGCAAGGACCTTCACATTCTAATCAAAGGGCAGACGCTAACGGTACCGATAACTTCTGATTATGGATTCTATCCAAGGAGCGGGTTCTATCTATGATTGGTGCGACGAATGCGATGACTTGGTTAAGGCGTTGCCTTCCCTCATCGATCAAGCATTCTATCGAGCCCTTACTCATCAATCAATGAAAAGAGATACCGACCCTCTTGTGGATTGTGCGTGAGGAGCCTCCCTATCTTATGCCTTGCCGATTGGGTTGGTACCGCTTGTGCCTATGACCCACAGCCTTGCCGATCGAGCTACCGATGCTGCCCTTGCCTATCTAGCGGGGTTGCCCGGCCTGTTCTTTCTATCTCTTTTGGAGCTGTCATGGCACTCTTTCGGGGCTTCTTACAGAATTCCCTGTTTATCTGATCCTTGAAATCAAGAGTCGGAATCTGGTCTCGAGGTTGAGTTCATTCATCTGCCTTGGGTGTGCCAATAATATCAATAAAGGGATTTGCTATCAAATAGAATGGATCTTGACTTACTTTACTCGATGTGACCACCTCCTTTATTCTTTACTGGACTAGTCAAACAAGAGGCTCAAGACCAAGGGTGTGTTCCTATCCCTCCGGTCAAGCAAGGGGCATCCGCCTTAGGGCACGGTACCTTAGTTTAAATCCATATAAAGACAGACGTGATCATCCAATTCTTTTTATTGATTATAACCAAAGTTCGGGTTCTATTAAGGACCTGATTCTATCGATATAAAGAACTCAGCGATCCCGTTCTTCCAAGCCTCGCATCGGAAACGCCGCAATTCCTGATTCAGGAACGAAGTCTTACTTGTTAGAGTAAGGCAAAAAGGCACTAAAAACAAATGGGTTTACAGGTTGAAATTTGATGAAAACAGCTCACAACCAAGATAGAAGGCAAGGCTGGTTGTGAAGGAATTCAGTCCAGAAAAAAGGGATTTTTTTCTTTTATCCTTTGACCCTCAAAGCAAAGCCTTGATCGTGCTTTCCTGAATTTACCATACGATCTGTACCGAACCTTATACGAATAAAGAACTGAACTATTGGTGGAAGAGCCCCTAGCGGAAGCCTTATCCTCATTTCAAGTCGAATCCGAGGCTTGGCACCTTTAGTTCTCGAGATATCCACTTGGTGATTGAATTCTAATTTGTTGTTTTCAACTAGAAAAGGAACTACTAATACATCTGCTCTCAAAGTCTCACAGGGAGTCATTCAGATTGGCCAATCTTCCTTACTCAAATGGCACTGGAACTTCAGCTGCCAAAGGAATTAAACAAATGCTCAACACATGCCTCCTATTGGAGAAGCTTCTTTCATTCATTTCCCTTACCAACCGGGACATCTGCTCCTAAAATGGTAACTTCACTCTGCCCCTCAAGCTCCGTTTGGTTCATCATGTGGACAATTCCTCCACATTCAATCTTTTTGTCTGGAAATGCATGCTTTTATGGAGGGGTTATTTCCCTCGTTGGTACATTACAGGTTCAACCCTCACTCTCTCCCTTACGCTGTGCTCTACCTCTCCATGGGCTAGTTTCAAGTTCGATCATAGACGCAAGCAATCTAGTATAGCAAGCCTGCCTTTCAAAACAAAAAGGCTACTCCTTTCTTTCTTTGCAACTGGAATAGAGGGACTGCTACTTCCGAATCCGGGAAGTCCTTCTCGAAAGAGTCATCTAAGGCTTTTCGACTTCAACTTGCCTTTAAGCCGGCCAGTCTGCTTCTTCGAGTGAGGACTTGCTCGGCCCAGCTCGGTTCTCTCACTACCTGAAATCCTTATCTTATAATATGGATCTGGGCATTTCCCTTAAGATCCAGCGCCTGCAGAAGTAAAGTGATAGGAGAAGCTGCTGGTGGGAAATCTCTATTCATCACACCCCTCTCACCCGAGCCTCCTGGAAAGACCCTTGGTCTCCAATCTGCAGATGAGGGGATTTCCCGAGGACTTTTTTTTACTTTAATGGTTTTGAGAAAACTTGTCTTCACTTCTAGTCATTCTAACCAACTCTCCACTGATAGTCATCCAACCTCATTCTCGTGCTTTAAATTAAAGCCTTTTTCTTTGCCATTCCAGAATTGGTGTTGTGGATTTCTGGCAAGTGAGATCTTATGTGGACCAGTGCGTGAAAGCAATTACAACAAAAGCACCTAATGACAAATCAAATTAGGATATAAAGAGAGCCGGGATTAGGCCCCCGCGGTAGACTTTTTGGGCGCATTCCGCCAGTAGGAACTGATCGACTAGGAAAGAGATCTTGGGAATCCCTTTTTTGGCCTTTCACAAGCCTTAAGTGAATCGAAGAATTTTTTGATTCACTTTGGTAGCAGCAGTTATATTTATACTCCGGATTCACAAGAATTTGCAGGACAGCACTGAGATAGGACTCAGAGGTGTCTGCTGGCAGTTTCTTTTCCCCAGTATTACCCGGCACATATAGAAAGATAGGAACAAAGACTGAATTGAAGGCCGCAGCACACACCATAAATATCATCCAAAATTGGGGACCTATGCAGAGGAAAATGGCACTCAGACCAGAAGGTAAGGAAAAAACCTTGAACAAGACTAAGAAAATGGTCCTTTCCTCCTTACAAAAAGAAGAAGCAAGTCAACTACCTGCAGGTAGAATCAAATTGAAGACTGATGGGTGTGCAAAAGGAAGCCCTGGCCCTCCTGGGATTGGAGGGATTGCAAGAGATGACCAAGGCAGATGGTTATTTGGTTTTTGTGGACACATGGCAAAAGCATCCAGTTTAGCTGCTGAACTTTGGGCAATAGAAAGACGATTAATGCTGTTGAAGGTTATGAAATAAAAGATGTCATCCTTGAAACTGATTCTGCAGAAGCTCTAAGTCTGATTACAAATGCTGAGATTGAGGATCACCCGTGAAGAGCTATGCTTTAAGACTGCGGGTACCAGATCAAACAACTCACAGTGACCCCTGTTCACAGCCTTTGCCAAGGCTACTTTTGTGCAGACTTCCTAGCCAACAATGATAGACCTATCATACATTTGTAACTAACTACTGAAGGAAGCGGATCGATCGAACCTATAGTTAGTCCTCTTTCGATCGATTTCTTTCTCTTGACTATTGAGGATCTTGATCGGCTAGGCTCCTATGTGTTCTTCCGAACAGTTCTAGAAAAAGGCTTGGCCTATTTCCAATTCTTTTTGCCTGAGAGCTTGTTTGTGGGGGCTCATGTCCGTATTTCTGTACTTGAATTACGTCCAACCTTCCTCTATATGCTCTTCTCTTAATCCTTTATTCTTGTTTTCTAAGCAGGGGTTGGAAACAACTCTAATTCGCTGTCCTCTGGCAGCACAATGCCAATTCAGCCTTAAAGCCAGAATCTAGTGGTGGTTCCTTACCCTTACAGAAGAGCTGAATTGCGCGGGGGTGAAGGGGCCTTTCGCTCGGTCTTTAAAGCCTGGCTTTGCTTTGAGCAGGAGCCTATCTCGGAATCAATGAGTCAATCAATGTCCGGCTTCAGACCTGGGACTGGGGGAAGCCTGTATCGGGAAGTTCGTCTAGCTAATTAGGTAGGTCGTCAAGCCTTTGTCTTTATGTGTACCCAACCCGCGAGCTTAGGGTGCGCATTTTCGTTGAAAGAGGAAAGATAAAGGAATTTCTTCCCCGCTCCATTGGCTTACGAAAAGGTTTTCCAAACACCAGACAGTACTAATCGTAAGACTTGGGTTTACCCATACAACTCATACGGACAAGCTTCGGATTAGGATTCCGATCGGGTTACCTTCAGGTGCTCCTTATTAATAGTGACACGTGAGAGATCTTACCTTTATACCCGAAGGTATACAAAAGGAACAACTCCCATACTGTCACTAGATTCTGAGACATATCAAGATATAGCATCAATCTAGGCTCCCGCCGCTTTCCCTGGGTTCTTCTCCACCATTCTATAAGCAAATGCTTGCGGGTAGGATTTATCTCCAGAACCATCTTTTTTATGCAATTCGAGGAGAAGCGAGGGCTGCCTATCCTCTAGTTCACCTGGCTTACAACGGTCTGTTTGCTAGGTTTTAGACGAGGGCTAAGGGCGAGTCATCCCTCTTAGCAGCTCTTTCCTAATTAATCAGCTTTTGTGCTCTCCGCGGAAAGACTTTGAAGAATTCCACCAACTACTGATCTCATGAAAGGGAATACAGTTAAACAAGACTTTCTTTCTCTTGCACCACGCCGGAACGTATGGACACTGCCTAAAGTTAAGTAAGAAGGAATCGGGGTGGCTAGCTTTCCTGCTTCTGTGCTTGTTATTAAGAAGATAGAAAAGATATAGCTATCTCCCGTAGGCTACTCTTTAGAGCGTTTCACTCGTTTAAGGAAGACTCATACAGCCTAAGACAACAGGGTTTACGAACAGGGGTTATTCCCATATGGATGTGACTTTTATTCCGCTAGTCTGTCCCGTAGTTCAAGCGTGAAGTCTTTCTTTTTTGCCTATGCCTTTTCCCTAAGCATGCATATCAGGCTGACATAGGTGTCAATTCAAGAAAATTGTGTAAGTAAAGAAAAAAGTGTTTTCTTTCGCTTAAAGCTGAATGAAGATCCTGTCGAAAGTATTTTCTTTATTAAGTGACAATTTCAAAGGCATCCCTCTATCTTTCCGATATAGCAGGTGATCCATAAGAGACTGGATTAGCATATATAAAGAATAGACTAAGGGAACTATGAAAGATCGATCGATATTAAGATAAGCCCCGCTCCCTAAGGGGCCCCTCTCTGATAAGGAAGGAAACGAAATAAAAAAGATTTTATGACAAATCCGGTCCGATGGCTGTTCTCCACTAACCACAAGGATATAGGGACTCTATATTTCATCTTCGGTGCCATTGCTGGAGTGATGGGCACATGCTTCTCAGTATTGATTCGTATGGAATTAGCACGACCCGGCGATCAAATTCTTGGTGGGAATCATCAACTTTATAATGTTTTAATAACGGCTCACGCTTTTTTAATGATCTTTTTTATGGTTATGCCGGCGATGATAGGTGGATCTGGTAATTGGTCTGTTCCGATTCTGATAGGTGCACCTGACATGGCATTTCCACGATTAAATAATATTTCATTCTGGTTGTTGCCACCAAGTCTCTTGCTCCTATTAAGCTCAGCCTTAGTAGAAGTGGGTAGCGGCACTGGGTGGACGGTCTATCCGCCCTTAAGTGGTATTACCAGCCATTCTGGAGGAGCAGTTGATTCAGCAATTTCTAGTCTTCATCTATCTGGTGTTTCATCCATTTTAGGTTCTATCAATTTTATAACAACTATCTCCAACATGCGTGGACCTGGAATGACTATGCATAGATCACCCCTATTTGTGTGGTCCGTTCCAGTAACAGCATTCCCACTTTTATTATCACTTCCGGTACTGGCAGGGGCAATTACCATGTTATTAACCGATCGAAACTTTAATACAACCTTTTCTGATCCCGCAGGAGGGGGAGACCCAATATTATACCAGCATCTCTTTCGGTTCTTCGGTCATCCAGAGGTGTATATTCCCATTCTGCCTGGATCCGGTATCATAAGTCATATCGTTTCGACTTTTTCGGGAAAACCGGTCTTCGGGTATCTAGGCATGGTTTATGCCATGATCAGTATAGGTGTTCTTGGATTTCTTGTTTGGGCTCATCATATGTTTACTGTGGGCTTAGACGTTGATACCCGTGCCTACTTCACCGCAGCTACCATGATCATAGCTGTCCCCACTGGAATTAAAATCTTTAGTTGGATCGCTACCATGTGGGGGGGTTCGATACAATACAAAACACCCATGTTATTTGCTGTAGGGTTCATCTTTTTGTTCACCATAGGAGGACTCACTGGAATAGTCCCGGCAAATTCTGGGCTAGACATTGCTCTACATGATACTTATTATGCGGTTGCGCATTTCCATTATGTACTTTCTATGGGAGCCGTTTTTGCTTTATTTGCAGGATTTCACTATTGGGTGGGTAAAATCTTTGGTCGGACATACCCTGAAACTTTAGGTCAAATCCATTTTTGGATCACTTTTTTCGGGGTTAATCCGACCCTCTTTCCCATGCATTTCTTAGGGCTTTCGGGTATGCCACGTCGCATTCCAGATTATCCAGATGCTTACGCTGGATGGAATGCCCTTAGCAGTTTTGGCTCTTATATATCCGTAGTTGGGATTCGTCGTTTCTTCGTGGTCGTAACAATCACTTCAAGCAGTGGAAATAACAAAACAAAAAGGGCGAACATTCCTTGGGCTGTTGAACAAAATTCAACCACACTGGAATGGCTGGTACAAAGTCCTCCAGCTTTTCATACTTTTGGAGAACTGCCAGCTATCAAGGAGACGAAAAGCTATGTGAAGTAAAAGAAAGAATCAAGAAGGTCGCCGACTGCTACTAAGAACCTAACAGAACTTTTCAAACTAAAAGATTAGAACACCATCCCCACATACATCATTTCATACTCACACTATGAAAAAAAAGTAGTTTATATTATGAAGAAAAGAAAATGAATCCATAGAACACTAAGAAATCAGTCTTATACCTCTTACAGAGAGTGAAGTTACCCGTGGGACGGGGCACGAACGATAAGAAGATGCTAGTCTCTTTGCAGTTCATTCCTTCCCGTGGGAAGACAGGAACGAGAATCAGATAAAGAAATGAAACCATTGGGACATCAGGATTCGATAAAGAGAGAGCTATCCCCTTACCTTTACAGGTACTAATAAGTCCAGTCCAATGAGACAGATGCTGTCTTACCAGCCCTTGCTACAAGTCTCCATCCTCGGACTAACGGTTTTGTATCTCGCTCGAGCTGCTTCACTCCTCCCGTGCTTTATCCTAGGAAATGGAAATGAACTAGACTGAAGGAATAATATCTCTTAATTCACCTACGGACTGAGAAGGGACCAATGGGAAAGAAAGAAGCAAGGGAATCTCACAGTGCTCGTATTAAGGTTAGGGTACAGGTTTTTCTCCTTCGTGCCTATAGGAGAGGATGAACTTTGCCAACTCTGATAAAGCATATCGCTAAGCTAATGTTTCATTTCGTTCGATTTTGGCTTAGAAGGCCGGTCTTCATGTGTATATTCTCTGTTTCCTTACTAATAAGTGTAACTAAATCAATCCACTTCACTTCTCTTGAAGATAGGGAAGAGGTACGTAGTTAACCGATAGTCCGAGTCAGGAAAACGCAGCTACAGCTAAAGAAGAAAAGGTAGAAAGATTTAGATTTGTACAAGTCACAGGAGTGAATATCAATACTAGTAGCCCAGAAGAAGGATATAAAGAAAACGGATCAGTATTCGCTCTAGTGAAGTGAGCTTAAGGTATTGGTCACGTCACGAAGGCTAATAATAAAAATTCCATAGAATCAGTTCATTTCCTTCTATTTAGGGCTATATTGCCTTAGAATGCCTTTTCTAGACCGAATGCTTTCGATATAGGGAGAGGTACAAGTAACCTAAAGCTTTGCTCGAGCATCTTCGCTCCTGCGCGTCCGTTAGCGAAAGGGGCATTCTAGCGTTTGTGCTAACGCTATTGACTTTTCTTGCTTTCCTAAGGCATGTCAAAAGGAAAGGAGGAATTGAGATCCCACCTCTATTTACCTGTAAGCAGCAGTCGAATGAGACTTTCTTTGAATAGTGAAAGGCTAAGGTGAAAGGGTAAGGGAAAGTACCGTCTTCCATTCCTTACAGAGAGAGAAGGGAAGCAAAGACTATCCCTAAGAAGGAGACTCTCTTTTTGATCGGAATGCAGCTGGCTTACCTTTTTCTTTTGAATCACCTAGCAAAAAAGCCTAAGCGCCTATTCTTCCATGAAAGCTGTTAGGAAGGGGGGGATTAGTGAGACCTCATCCCTAGGAAGAAGCAAAGCTGTGGAAAGTACGGAAGCAGAAAGGGAGACTAGGACAGCAAGGAGGTACTAAGTAGTAGCTACAGAGTACGCATGTGGAAGGGCATTTCCAATTGCATTTCACTTGGGAAGGCTTGGAATCATCTTATTAAATCGAAAGAAAGACATAAGCATTTCCCAACTTTGAATATCACCATATCCTGGTCAAGGCTCAACAGCTGGCTGCTTCAGTTACAGAGGAGGAGGACGAGAAGAACACTGATAAAGGGACTTCCTAGAACGAAAGGATTGAACCAAGGGCTATTACTATAATCCCGGGCAAAAGGGGCATTCGATGGTCTTCGAGATGGTAGAGTTCCATTCCTGATTTGATAGTTGGGATCGATTGTCTTGTCTGAGGAATTACAAGTGGACGATTAAGCAAGCTTCCGAAAAGGTCCTTTTTACCCATCTCTGTATAGGCTAAACTATCAACCGGCATCCTTTCTTTTAACTGACTTTTCTGTTCCAGTTAGGGCCACAAGACAAGCAGATCCCCGTTGGCAGGGCAGTAACCTTATTAAGTGAGCCTTACACCAGCTGTGAGGTTGAGGTCTCTAAATCGATTTAGGAAGGTTGATCTCGAGATTGGCATTCATTATATGTTCTAGAAAAAGAGTTCATACCGTGTAAAAGAACAGAACTTTCTTTCCTCATTTCGATTTCTGGAATTAGCCATTCTGCGGGTGAAAGTCCTTCTGGATTGGGTGAAGATGGAAGAGATTGGTGGGATACCATTGGGTGGAACTCACTCGAAGCAGGAAATCGAATAAAATAAGCGAGACAAGAGGCGACCAACGGAAGCGACTGTAAAGGAGAGGTTACGAAGTCTCTCTCCCGATAGGGAGAGGAATGAAATGGCTCGAGCGAAGCGAGAGGGTCGTATGAGATCTCGAACGAAGTGAGAGGTTACGCAGTATCTCTTTTGATTGCTGGCAGAGGAGATTTGTGCAGGTTACGTAGTAGCTTGACCGAGGAGCTAAAGGAAGCAGTAATGGGCTTTACATTCAAGTCTCATGAAAATACCTCTTATACCTCAACTATCAACAAAAGATGGACACTATGTCACTCACTCTTCTAAAGCATATCGCTAAAGTTTAATTTCCTTCTTTGGCCGGGCTGCCTTTTCAGTAACAGCATTTCTGTAAGCTTTTTCATCCTAATTCTTAGCAGCTTTTGAAATGACATCAGCAAGGAGAGGAATGTCCTAGATATCAGCAGAATTCTAAAGATAATTCCTATTCCCCTATCTATATAATATAAGGCCTAGATAGTCCGAGGTTTGATAGAAGCTATTTACACGAGTTCCCTGTAAGCGCTTTAGCTCTTGCTGTCTTAAAGGACTGTTTGATATAGCTATCCGGGAAAGAAAAGCCAAGGGGCATTCAGTAGCTTTTTGCTAAAAAGAAGAAAGCAGGAACGGACAAGAGCTAGTAAGATCGACCGTTAAGGGGGTTAGCTGGTAAAATCGAGTTAAACGAGAGGAGCGAATAAGGCTCGACTGACAGGAGAGGGTAGATGCTTAGTGACCTTACCAACGAGCCGACAGCTGATGCACTCAGGCTTTCCCCCTTTCTCTGGATTCCCTAGCTAGCAATAGAAAAAGATAACATCCTTGGCTTGGGCCAGTGAGTTGGATGGCACCAAGTCTGCAACTACCTCAGCCAATTCAATGCATCCCAATCTAAGGAGACTATGTTGTCTTTGGGTCCCTCGCATCAGATTATATTTCCGATGAGACTAATTATGCCCTATATCGATAGTTTATGTCTTTTATGGGTAACCGGGTGTTTTTTCTTTGCTTTCTAAATAGAACAAAGAAGCTAATGGGCGAGGGATGGGAAACTTTTCATGAACATGAAAAGGTTTGCGACAGCATTCCGCTTCCACCTATAGTCATTGAAGACTGGTTGTTCCCAGGGATGGATTAGTAGAAGCTTCCATTCTTTATGAGCTGTTAAAGACTTCGTTCGGTGCGGACTCTTTCTTCTTATATGTCTTTGTTGAGTGACCTGAGCGACCGAGCTCGCTTCGTTCGCTACCTTCTCTCCCGCCATTTCCCTCTCCCTAACAGGAGATATATTTCATAACCTCTCCCCGAGCCATAGCTTCTCTGTTCTCTGAGTCTGGCTCTAGTGAGTCTGTTCCAATGGAGTACAATTCTATTGAAATAGCCCTTCTTAGCTATAATAGCACTAGCAAGTCTGAAACCACTGATCAGAAATTACATGAATAGAGATGTCTCTACTGCTTTCGAGTAGCCCGCATGAGAGATCCCTGACCAAGGGCAAGGGAGTGTTCCTTGGCTTTTCCATAGCGGATCTAGCCCCACCAATGCCATCATCAGCCAATCAAGAATAAGAGGAAGGCGCCACAATAGCAGTGAACTCATTGTTCCCGTAAGCTGAGCTCGATTCTGATTCTTTCTTTTCTGACGACTTTGCGGCTAACTGGCCTTCTTCTTTTAGGCCGTGGGATGGGAACCTCTGATTGAAAAGGAAGAGGCCGGTGTTACGCCTCAGCCAATGAACTCTTTCGGGCTGCGTTTCCTGATTCTATCTCTAAACAGCTCTTCCTCTTCTCTAATGCCATTCAAAAGAAGTACTCCGGCTGGCTACGGACTGATCAACAAGACCAATCCTATTGTTCGGTTGAAACTACTGAGCTAGGTAGCGACTCCTTTTTTATTACTCCTTGGTTGTGCTGTTGGGAGATTCCATGGTTGGGTACTCCGTAGAGCGAGTGTTCAAATTCAATCTAATATGACTGCTGGCGTGGTAAGGTAGCAGGTAGCTAAGACTAGAGCAAATCTGCTAGTGAGAATCCTCAATTACCTGGGTTCTTTGAAGACTCATTGCTAGCATTCCCGGAAAGGGAGTACAATTCTATTGAAATAGGCGCAGTAGCGGTAGTCCTTCTTCTCTCTTCAGCTGTTGCTTCTACCGCATTAGAATTAGATGAAGCCATAGATGCTGCTTCTCAACCAAGGGATTGGAAAAGAAGACTACTTTGTTACAGGCTTCTCTCGATTGCTAAATCCAAGGGCTAGGTAAGAATCTCTTTCTTTCTCGTTGCCCGGAGTACCTCTATCTCTATTGCTGGAGATTCGGACCAGTTAGACTGAGCTGGTTGGCATTGGTTGTGGGTCTCCCACGGGTTAGTCTATTGCTTTAGAATGGGTCGCATGAGAGAGACCAGGGAGTGTTTCTTTGGGTGTTCCCACGGGTCAGCTCCTCAAGCGATTGGAATTCTCTTTCAAATGACCTCGCGCCTATGATTCATCTGCCAGAAAAGACCTCTATCAGATCAGAGCTCTAGTTCCGCTGTTGATTGGGTCACATGAGACTTGCTTTCATAGGGATCACTCACGAGTTAGCTGCACTCTGAAGTGCGCTACTTTCTTCCTTCCTTTCCCGTCCATGAACAAGCTGATTCAGCTTCGTCCGCATGCATATCAGACTTGCTTTCCTAAGAGCATTCTTATGCCTTCTATTGCTAGTTTGATAGTACCTGGCCTGGTATTGGTGCTTTCAACTGAGTTTTCTCTTTCTTCTCTCGCAGCCCTTATAGAAAGCCTTCTTTATGATGAGTCACCTGTGCTGTGGGAGGCAGGATGCTAGGCTTCTGGCTTTCTTTGCGCTAGTAGGCGCCATTGGTGCCAGTCGTCCCCATTCTTTCTTGATTGCTAGGCGCAGCCTGACCCGCTACTTCTGATTATATAATGGCTATCGAATGCGCTGTTTTGGAAGAGATTTAGGAGAGAAAACAACTCATTTGTCTTCTTCTTTCCGCGGTCTAGCTATCGTAGCTCCCCCTAGCTACAAATTCTGACGTGCTGACTACGGATGGCTTTGATCAAGAGCCTCTTCTGCTTCTGTATCTGCCCTCGCGGAGTTAGTATGAGCTTCATCCTGAAGTTCGAATCCTATGCTTTGTTTGGTCTATCTATTTCCCTGGTGGGCAAAGAGTCGCCCACCGTTCCCTCGCCCAAGATAAAAGACTGGCCTGTTCACGTTCACTGCGGGAAGCATCAAAAGAAAAGGCTCACCATAACTAATTTGTCTTGACTCCCTCCTCGGAAGTGTGGTTTGTCCTACTGATTTCTATTGAATATCGGAGGAAGGAAAAGCGAAGCCAACGACTTAAAACCTAAATATGACTCGGTGAGGAGATCAGACTTTGCTTCCTAGGCTGCTTCCTTCTGCGCGAGAAGAGAAGCGCTTAGATAGCGCATTGAGCTACATCTTTCAGCATGTGTTAAGCATAAACCATTTTGAATAGATCACATGGAACATCGAATGAGGATTATTCGCCCTCAGGGGTGTTAACCTTAAGAGTCAAAACCTTAGGAGAGGAGGTGATTCTTGATCCATTTCTTTCTCCGTCCGCAAAGCACTCTGTCTCGCCAGCAGCTAAACAAGTGATCCCAACCGAGGAAGAATTCTTCAACAAGCCTTAGGATCCCCTGGGATAGGTATGAAAGGTTTGAAGAGCTTACTATACGCGCAGGAGATGGAAATACTGGTTCCCTTTTATCTTATCTCGGTGCTGTTACAGTTCTTCCCATTACATATGGTATGGGAATGAGTAGCCCGCACTGCAGGCTCGGCTTACTAAATCCTTCTTATTTCATTTCTCCCTAGGACAGTTAAGTTACTTCCGGGGGAAGACAGAGCAATACGCCCAGGAGATTGAGATAAAGCAAGATAGGACGTAGTTGCTCGACTGATAAGGAGAGGGTTGAAGCTGCTGTCTTAGTTCCTGCTTTCTTCTTTCTCTTTCGTCTTTGCGGAAAAGAGGCGGGCAATCTTGCGGAGAGTTGGTGGTAAATTTTTTGATATAGTTAGTGTTCCGCGAGTGGGATAAGGACAAATCCGAGATCAAATAGAACCGCAACACCCCCGAGGGCCTTTTCAAAAAATTACATAAGAGAGGACAACATGCCGTCCCAGGATTTTTTTTTTAAAAGAACCTATGACTACACCAAAAAGAAATTCTCCTCGAAAGAGGAAAAACATCTTTTTAAGTTTTGTTGAACGGAAATGGTCGCGAATGTCTAATTTGTGGGTAAGAATCTCTATCGTTCTCTTCTTGGTTCTTATCTTACTCACCCTATCCTATGGTGTCTGTCTGCTTCTTGGATTGGAATATCGTCCTATATTAGTCAAAATCCAATCCATGCTACTGGGAAGGGCGATCCGCTCCATATTTAACAGCCTTGGCTGGCCTTTCCTAGGCCTATTTTTGTACAGTCTCCTTTCTTGTTCTGTACTAAACATGATGGGTCCCGAAGGAGCTTCTGGCGCCGAAAGGCTCGATTCAAACCCTTTACCAACCCCTATGGTCACACTGAATGTGGCTACGGCTGACCTTCGAAAGCTGGCTGAGCCACGGTCAACTCCTCGGCCGAAGGTTGAACTTCGGGAGCATCTTGATCATAAGAGGCAGGAGAGAGCGGTGAAGATAAGGGGAAAGGGAAGCAAGGAAAGAGAATACACTCTTAGTAGCGTTCGTGACCCAGGGCAAGAATCTACCAAATAGGTAGAGTCCCGATAGACTGGGAAGGTAGTTGTTTCACTCCTCTTTCTCGATGCTTTTCATAGCCTAGTAAAAAGTGACCCTCGGGGAGGAAATGGGGTTGTATAAGAAGGAAAGGAAGAAGGCGATGTAGACGGGGTGTCAATGCCCGGTAGTCTGGTTTCGGGAGCTAAACGAGTAACTCAAGAACGAAGTCCGATCAGAGGAGGCAGTCATTTGAATGCGGGGAATCGTCGTTCCAGGTCCGTAACCCAGCAGCGTAGCCGAAAACGGAATACAAAGCCCGTTTTTCGACGAAGTAGTGAGGGCTGTGCTTACAATAATTGGGGGTGGAGGCTAATCTGTTAGCGCGGTTGACGGGCAACTAGGATATTTCATTTTAGGACTTGTTCATGCGTCTGTCGCCGTTGCAGCTAAACTAACGGAGGAAGGAGGAGGGGACATCAAATGGATTAGAGTTTTCACAGAACTGGAAGAGATACGTAGTTACTCGACCAGAGGGAGAGGTTTGATTCCTCTTTGATGTTGTTAAGCCAAGAGCGCAAAGCGCATGGAGCAAATAAAGCTCATTAAAGAGAATTCTTTCCATCCGATCAGCCAGTTGCAGAAGAAGCTCAGCTTAAAGCCAGTTAGACCTGTTATAAAAGTTCTTTAGATGGCAGTTGCTAACCATAGAGTTGAATTGATAAGCTAAGGCAATTTGAAAGTTATCTCGTAAGAGAAGAAGGCTGTTAGCAGAGGGTGGGGAAGCGCCGCACCTTCGTGAATTGGTCGAGTTCCGTGTAATGATTCTTTTAGAGATGGGGTCGGTGTTCCGTGAGTGAAAGAGATTGGTTTTCGGAAGAGAAACCCTCAGGTAGTAGCACTACACTTAAATTCAAGTGGCATTCTCCTAAAATTTAAATGGACTAATTCTTAATTATATACTAGAAATTAGTATATTAGTATAAAAAATGATATAAAAATTGAGAATGAAAACTATAATCAAGTGTGTCACGGATTTGATTCGCGCCCTTAGGAGCTATTGTATACTCATTTTCCTTATATACATGTACAGACAGAGTATACTATTGTTATGTCACATCATTGGGCTGGTGCCATTTGACTTGTTAGTTTCTACTATAGGCTCGCAACCTCTCGACTTTGAGTGGGTATGCTATTTTGACAACGGAGCAGAAAGTTCCAATCTGCCGGCCTTGGTTCCCCGGGAATCGGCGGCAAGTTTCCCCTCGGCTACAAATCCCTATGTGAACCATCCATGTGAAATCTATCAGCGCATACGGGTTCTTGAAGCGAGGGGCTATTAGAACTTGCCTCCACAGAATAATCCGGGCGAGTACGAAGAGCTAGTTCGGGGGAACTTGTCTCGAGCTTGGAATACGGGACGAGAGTCTTATGATACCCTTTTTCAACATGAATATTTTGAAGTCAGAGTGTTAGAACGGAAGGGTCTCCTTCAGGATGGACTGACCAATCTAATGCTTAGTGAGCCAAATATTTCGCGAATTTTGGAACTCTCGCCGTATTCTAATGTAAGGCAAGAAGCCCATGACTTCATTCAGGATAGGTTTCCCCCTATCTTTGTCAACTCAGTCGATCTTCCCCCAAGCCGCTTTGTAATAGACGATAGCCTTAATTGTCTGCGCTCTATTACAACCAACTTAAAGAGAGACCACAGCTTTTACAAAGAATTCTATCGCCACTTTACGGACGAGGAATTCCGACGTTCTGTGGGTCTCCCCCTCCCCTAATGAATAGCTTTCCGTTTCCTGGGGGGAAGATCATTTGTAGGCATTCCTACATGCTAATCTATGTTCCACATTAGTATATAAAAGGTATAAAAAAATATAAAATGGAATTCTCTGTAAGAGCTGCGGAACTAGCAAGTCTATTAGAAAGTAGAATTAGCAACTTTGTCACTAGTTTTCAATTGGATGAGATCGGTCGAGTGGTGTCCGTTGGAGATGGTATTGCACGTGTTTATGCACCAGTTTTTATATGTCTGTTGGCTTTACCTTTTTTTAAAAGTATGTATGTGCGTAGTGAAACCTTGAGTTCTTACTTTTATTGCAGCTATATCAGAAGTCCGGGCTTACGACTTCTGGTTTTTGCTGTGCGCCTAACTCTGCCTCTATTTCTATTTTCTCAAAGGGGCCTGTTGCTCCTAAACAACATGACCCCCCTACTATATACTATGTTTGGGGACTTGGCCTTTCTCCCCCCCAACATGATAGGCCTTTCCTTCATGGAGGGGACTTCTTTGTCCATTGAAGGGATAGGTAATAGGGGGCCGTCCCCCCACCGACCCATGCTGCCGGACCTAAACCAACCGGCCAGCGCTTCATCCCCTTCTTTGGACGAAGGTTTCCTCCCTACCGTTCCTCTTGTGGGGAGTCTCAGCGCGGAGGAACAGGAACAATGCGCCCGCCTGGTCTCCTTCGAAAGGAAAATGGTAAGGAAGGCGACCCTCGTGCTGAGGTCCTTGGGCTACATTCCTGATGAAGGCGATGTGAGGGCAGTCGTTTCGGCCTTCATCGAGAATGTAGACCCGGATCACTTCGATTATGTTTTTTTGAGCATGATCGACGTGAACTCAGCTGTGTTCATAGCATTTCTGAACGACTGGGAAGATTACCACTATCCTCGGCATTTTCCCAATCCGCCGGAATCGCTATGAACAGGGGGCCGGGCCGGGATTAAAAAGAATTAGGCGAAGTGTTTGTTCCTGAACGACGGAAGTGGAAAGACACTAAAGGAGAGGGATATACTCCTTTTTTTGTAATCGCCGAAATTGTACGACGAACCTTTTTGAAGCTGGTTAGGAAAGGGCGTACTACCCTGATACGTTACGGTTTAATTTTTCTTTCTGGTACTCTTTCCTTGGATTGTATAGGATATTAAATGATCACAAGGTGGTGCTTGGGCAGGTCTTCTCTGATTACGTTCGGACGTGACAGGGAAGCCAGGAGGTCCAGGGACATAGCCGACCGATGCATTCCCCATCCAGCACTTAACCGACGAAAGAGAGGGGAACGCAGCCCCCGCCGCCATATGAGTCAGAGACTATTATAGTTTGACTCTTGTGGGATAGGGCCAAAATTAAAGATGTCTTTTTTTGTTTTGGCGATAATCACTTCTGGGAGGGTGAATCCCAGGTTCCACCACAAGAAAGAAGGACAAACGGAAGTGGACTGGGGGGTCGCCATATGTTTTAAGTGGGGTTTTTTGAAAGAGTGCCCTTCCCCAGCCTCCAATCGGGTCAAAACAGAGGACTAACCTCACTAGAATTGCAGTCCGCCCCCCCTTAGTGAGTTTCGCCTTAAAACCAAAGGGAATAGCGGAATAGAGACAAGTTCCGCTGTGAATAAAGTCTACGTTCCGTAGACTGAACTTCACGGTTATGGATACGAGTTACAAAGGCTCCACCAAGTTCTGTCTATAGCCCGTTCATAAATGAACTCGACCACTCAGACTTAACGATAACTTTTTAGACGAGTTCCGTGTAGCCGGTGAGTACGAGTACAGCCTATGAAACAGGCTTTGAGTTCCATTACATTGCAAGAAATCATTCCCGCCATTCTCCCTTCCAGTGAACCCCACGTGTCTGCCTCCGGCTTCGAAGCAGTGGGGAAGAAAAGCGAAGTACACTTGTTGCTTCGACTTCATTCATACACTTGTCAGCTCAGTTAGCGAAGGCAAGGTGTGAAACGTTGTCTCCACTGCTCGTGAAACGGAGGAGACTCGGTCAGTATAAGGAATGTTTCTCGAGCTCAGGTACGGGCGACTCAGTCACATGTGCTCGACTGAATATGCAGCCACGGAACTGCTAAATCCCTCGTGAGACTCCAGTTTCGGTCAATCGTGCTTGTCAGCCTTCATCACCACTGCTTTGGCGACCCGGCTGAACGAATGCAGTGACGCGACTTGTGTAGCGAGGAGTTTTCCGCAGTGGAACCTGTCAAGTTCAGTCTATGAATAAAAAGTTTTTGGTAAAAGCCTAGACAAAAGGTGCCTAATAGCATAAGGGAGACTAATCGGGTAGCGAATCCCATCCCTCGACGTGGGATTATGTTCAAGCGCACAACATCGCCCAGAAGCTTATAGCCGGGCGAAGCGGTCCAATTGAAGCAGATTCACTGGCATCGGTTCCTTCCATCAAAGCTGAAAAGAGCATCTTCTTGGAATCCCATTCAGTCAAACAGCTCTCTGTGAGCTGCCTGTGATACGGGAAAGAAAGCTTCATCGAGTAGTCTGTTTGGGACATTGTTCGCTAGATCTGATATGGCTCGTTCTCTTCTTGGTGGAAAAAAAAGCAGTAGGGAAGAGAGATGAATTTAACTGGAAGCAATGCCATCCTGTCTGTGAGTTAGCCATTGAACTCGAAATTGGCAGCTAGATAGCTATTTTCAGCTATAGAACTTTAATGGCTGTCTAGCTTATAAGCTGTATAGCTAATTATATAGTATAGCTAGCTATAGAGAAGCTAGAGATAAGAATATAAATAAGGGTACCTGATCTTGCTTCAAAGCAGCTTTCTTAGCAGAACTTCCAGATACAGTGAAATCTAGTTTAGTTGATCTGTTACAACAGATCCATTGTCTTGGTCTTAGTATGAAGACAAACAGTTTACAGATCAATCTAGATAAGCTATCGAGAATAGATACTATAAAGATCTAATCTCTCACTCTCCCTTTCGAGCATTCCTTTTCTACGAGACATTTCAATCGTTCAACTTGCATATATGCCATTTTCTTTTACTATTCTCCCTGTCCATTCAGGAAGTTCGGGTTCAGTTACTTTCCGTTCATTCAATCTCTGTCTGTCTTGCGAAATCAAGAGGAAAGTCATTCTAAAGTTGCTTTAGCAGCTCCGGTAAAGGCGTATAAGCAGGAAAGAGAGCAGCTGATTCAAAAGAAAGAGGATCAGACTGACCGGGCAGAGAAGAGGGAACCTCTTTTCTTTTTCGGGTACATAATTGCCTATAATTACCTAAACTATCTTTCCTTGCCAGTGTAGTAAGATTGATGGATTGCCGGTTAGGTAGATAAAGTGAAGGCTCATTCACAGGTACCAAAGAGCCAAGCCGGTCAGATCCAACCTTCCCAGAAGCACTAGCTAGGCAATTTCCACTTCTTGGAGAAATACTATATGTTTGTTTTTCTTCATCATATCAGTCCTTTCTTGTCTCTGTTCACTCTCTTCGTGAACCTCTGAGTTCAAAAGAAGCAGTTTTTGATCCTCATTGGCGACAGGCCATGGAAGAAGAAATCCAAGCGCTGAGGCAACTGCAATAAAGAACAGAGTGTTGAATAGAAAATAGATCAGCAAAGGGGGGGGGGGGGGAAGGGTATTGAGATTGGAATCCACAATAGCATCAGCCCTTTCTTAAGCATATACGCGGCTAGCATCTCATTCACTCAGCGATCTTCTATCGCTTCGTTCTTCCCGTTGTCGCTCAGGAGAGCTCTTTCAGGAGCGGATTGTCTCTTCACTCGTTGTGGAGCGGGGGTTGCAGTCTACCTCCTATATCGCTAGTTTTATGGTAGTGACTCGGGGTGCTGGATGCGTGTTCAATGCTGCTCTATTGTCCCCTTAGATGCCTTTCTCCCGGGAGCTTGAGATGAAAGAAGAGAAAACACCTACGGCTACATGCCTATTAAGAGCTATACCACGAGTCGAGCTAACTGCATCGGAAGAGGGGACTTCCCTTTATGTTGATTGATCCCGTTTTCAATCGAATCCTATTCTCAACCTCGAGTCAGGAGTTGTTGCCCTAATGTCAGTTCCTTCGCTAGCCTAGTGAAGAGTTAGCCTAGAAAGGCTTTGAAAGCAAGTCAAGCATTCCAATCCCAGCGGATGAGTCAATAGCTATTGAATATAGGATTGGAAAAGCTTAAAGAAAATAGACAGCCCTTTAGAGATAGGAGCGGCACCGGACTAGTTCTACTTAAGCCATTCCATATCCGGCGGATTTTTCCGATGATTCAAAGGCGGATCACTCATCCGCGGATGCCTAGATTCCGGAACTAAAGACTTTCCACTAAATTCATTCTTTTTTCGAACGAGTCAAGCTCGCCTCTTCATCCCAAAATGAGGCCTTTTCGGAATGCCATGAATCAGACCTGCTTTTGACTTTGTTTTGAAAGAGTAGGTTCTTTGGCACTAAGCCCTTACCTCGAGTCTTCCCCTTGAATGTAAGGTAGCCCGCTTTAAGTCAAACTTATAGAATGAAGCTATGCCCCTTCCACGAATGAATGGTACGGAAATGGGCTTTCATCCCTACTTTTTTCATACGCACCCGCAGCTAAAGCTAAGCCGCCTTATAAAGAAAGGAGTTTCCGCCTGGCCTTACCCGAGCGCAGAACGGAAGTAGTTGATCCACTCTCTAGATTAGAACTGGCCGCCTTTCTCTAACAGCACAAGTAAGCAAGTTTCACTTCCAAAGCTTAGTAGCTTAGTAAGAAATTCCTTACTCTAACAAGTAAGCAAGTAAACTACCTTAGCACAAGTACTAAGTACTTCATACCAGACTCTAACTAGTCAGCTCTTTGATCCTTCTCTTCGATCTTTTATTCAATCTTTCGTATGTGGTAGCCGCTCATTTGTCCATGTATGGTATGTTCGTAGGAATTCCCACATTGAATTAGCAAGAATGCCGGCTCAATCAATCCCATATATAGGGTGGTGATGTAGAGCTCCTGGAAGGTCTTTCTTCAAGCCAGCCTAGAGTTCATGAGTGGAGGGGTTTAGGAGTGAATATGCCAAGAGGCGCTCACCCAGGTAGCTAAAGGGGCGTAGCCTTCCTGTAGTTCCAGAGACGGTAGGATAAACAAATAAGACCACGATCCTCCTTCTTAGCTTCTTAGGCCGATCGAAGTCGAAGGGTTTCAGATCGAAGGTTGAGGCATTTCTAGGAAGACGGATTATCAAGGGTTACACCTAGGTAGAAAGGGGATTTGACAGATAGAGAAGTGGGACGGAAGTTGAAGGCTTTGTCCGGATATAGATTCCGTGGAAATAGAAGTTCTTTGTTAGCAGCTTCAGGTAGTAAAGGAATCAGACTTTAACTTGACTAGAGAAATAATTGGACTTGTATTTCGCTGGCTTCTTACCTATCTATATCTAGTAGCTAGGAGTGAGCCTTTGTCGTACTTTCAACTAGTCGAACTATGGATTCTTAGTTTCAGGCGGAAGACGAATCCAAAATGTAATGAACGGGATCCCATAAGGGTAATGGGAAAAATCCCCAAAAGGAATCCGAAGATCCGTCTTTTTTATCCTCCCAGTGGGCAGTATACTACGATTCAGTAATTCGATCTATGCCAACGGTCTCTTTTCTTTTGGAGCTGGGGCTTGTGTCAGTCTTTCTTTTTTTCCTTGCCCGCAATGAGTGGACCGGAGGGCAAAGAAAGGAGGCGACGACGAAAGTGCTTGTTACAGATTTTTAGTTTAAATACTAATTCCTTTTGGGGAAAAGAGGTCTCAGTCCAGGTATAAAGAAAGGAACCCCCTAAAAGGGGGCGCACTCTTCTATTGTTGATTAGAAAGGTGGGCCCCAGAGGAGGCGCACTATCCTTAGGATTAGACAGCGGAATCCATCTCTAAAGCAATTCCCGAGATCCTATAGAAAAGAAAGGAGAGATCTTGTGTAGTCCATCCAATCTGGATCCATAGATTGGCTTTGATCCATTCCTTTTCATCCCCTACGCTGCGAGTACGGTATCAATCCCCGAATTAACTTCCTTAGGGTAAGGGAGGACTTCTTTCATCAGTTGACAATCTATGGTCTTGTGCACGAATGGGATGCAATGACTTAGATAATCGAAAAAAAGATAGTAGGATTGTAGGAAGCTCGAGTCTGGAACTCAGAGTAAGGAGCAGGTATTCGCCTGGTATTAGCTCTTAGTTTTATTGTTGAGTCTTTACCGTATCCATTTCTACGGTTCGAATAGAAGGTTTACAAATCAACTCCATCTTTTCATTATACAGTTTCGGCGGGTTAAGCGAAGAAAGCCGATGGTGCAGTAACAGTAATAACTTTTTAAGCCGATATAAAATTCCTCAATCAAGATTCTGATAAGGAACTGGTAAGCGTAAAAACGAAAGATTTCTTCTACGGCCACGAGATCAGCACAATTTCTCATTTTAATATCTTAAGTCGGAATAGCCTCCCATGGTGCTTTTTCAGCAGGAAAATTGGCACTATAAGGAAAGAACTGGTAATCGAACGAGTGAAACTGGAACAGAGAAAGACTTATTGGTAGTTTGGTAAGCTGTATCCGTCCCTGCTGGCGCGGGGCGGAGTAAGATAGTTTAAGTGCCCAGGTAAGGTCAAGGCGGTTTGCAGCAAAGTCAATTTGGTACAAGCTGGAATCAGGGACTGAAATCAGCTAATAGGATAGATCACCAAAAGGGAATGGGCGAAAGTCTTTCATATCCTCTTATCAAAGAGAACTTTGCGAGAACGGATTAGTGAATCTTTCCTTTCATTAGTTCGGTGTGCCTGCGCCTTCGGGCATCATCCTAATCTCAGTCTTGATTCCCTCGTGCTAAAGAAATTGTAGCAGCGAAAGAGAGAGCAGTGAAAGCCAGCTTCAGAGACTATAAAGAATTTATAGATGACGTGGACAATAACCCGCAAGCTAGGGGAACTGCGAATAACAACAAGTCCAGTAGAAAGAGTTAAGCTACTAAGCGAATAAAAAGGTAGTTTACTTGCTTACTTGGGAAAGTATGAAGTACGACGTGCTTGCACTAAGGCGAAAACTTCTCGAACCGAACTCACCTCTAATTTCACCTACATAAAGTGTTCAATTAATTGAACAACTTGTTGAAATTCCTCACTCCCGAGACCTAATTCCGAAATCTTTCGATATATAGGAAGAAGGTGCTCCAAGGACCTTGAATTGTTATGAACGTAGATGCCAATTTGTTCAAAGGTGAGTCCAGGCGGAAGAGAAAAGTGATCACCATAAAAACGAAGTACTAATTCGTGAATTCTTCTTTCAATCTGCGATTGGGCCGTATCAAAACAAATGTCCCAAAGCCGATTTTCCATTTCCATGTCGGTCATCCCCTCGTGCGAAATGCCCGATACGTTATAAGAACGATGAGCGGACTAGCCGCAACGCCAATTATATGAATGAGCTGAGAAGTGATTTCGGTAAGAACAGATGATAGTAATTCGGTCATGGATCTTGTTTCCAGGGTGGCAATTCTTGTTCCCTCTTCTTTTTACCCTTTAATGAGGGGGCCGCCTTGCGCAGCTTTAGAAAGGAGAGAATTTCAGAAAGTCACTCTCTCCAACCTTTTCTATCTATCCTTAGAAGTTGGGCGAGAGAAAGTCAATATGATATTTGCGTTGGCGAAACTAAGCACTTTTTTTTTCTTTATCATTCGGAAGGCTCAGTCCCACACTCTGACTTCAATGATGGGAACAACCTCCGCACTCCGGCGCTCCAATGAACAACAGTTCTCCGCCTTACTTTATTTAGAATAGTGGTCGATCCCTCGGGAGTTACATTCGTAACTTAATGTTATGTTCACGCGGTGATATTATATCTTTCCAAGAGTACTACCCTGTACGTAGTCTATGTCTGGGGAGCATACTTGACAGGAGATAGACACAGGCGGTAGAGAGGTCCCCCACTTCGATTCCCGCCCCGTTAGCATCTCCGATCCGAGATAAGGGATTAGTCCGTTAGGTCTTTTCGGTCCGGAGCCGGCCGGTAATGGACCTACTTACCTTGCTTGTGGACCAGCTGCAGAGCTAACCCTTGTTCTATTGGTTTGGCGGTTGCTACCAAGACGATTTCTTTATGCCCATCAAAGGACCTCGAGATGCTAATCCACGAAAAACGATACGAGAAATTCGAAAGAACTCATATACGGAACGAGGGCGACCCGTGGAAATACATCGGTTTCTTACTCGTGCAAAGGAACTATTTCTTGGCAACTTGGACAACTTATAACGAAGTTTGTCCCGCATATCACTAGGAAGATCGGAATCTTTACAAAAGGCTTTATAAAGCTTTCGTCTCAATTCATATTTAGCCGCGAGCAATCTACGTTTGTGATCTCGTATATTTCGCTTCTCCGACATCTCTTACTGGGTTTCCCCCTCATCTTTTTGCAAAAAGCCGCTCCACGGTGGTAAAGTCTCATCTTGTGTGTTGGCCGAAGTGACAATAGTCACATTGAACCCTCGAATATGTTCGAAGATCTCGAAATGATCTTCCAGTTCCGGGGAGAATTCGCAAAACTCCGTTTCCATCGAGAATTGAATGGAGTTTTCCCGTATTTCGACCGGAGAATCTAACAGAGACATTACTGTCGAGATTCTGACCGAAAAATTAGACATTCCATGCCCTCGGAGAGTGCTTTGTCGTGCTAGGTCACTGACATATCCTTTGTCCTTATTTGACCCCAAGAATGGATTGGATCGAAACGACTTTCCTGTCGAACCCCTTTGTGTCTGTATGAATTTCTGACCGCGCGGAATCTCCATAGCCAATTTTCCATTTTTTATTATGAAATCATAGGGTGCCTTTGGTACTACTCTTATTTCAAACGATCCAGGAACTTCCATAACGTTGGCGTGATTCGGTTTGAGCAACGGATCCTGACGTGAT
Organism: Erythrophleum fordii; assembly: GCA_032878935.1. Taxonomy (NCBI): domain Eukaryota; kingdom Viridiplantae; phylum Streptophyta; class Magnoliopsida; order Fabales; family Fabaceae; genus Erythrophleum; species Erythrophleum fordii. Next base: position 243,317 of record JAVQMF010000014.1, read on the forward strand.
ACATCTTCGTAATGAAAATAGAGTGGAAACATGAGTTGGCTTTTACATAAAGTATCTATAGAATGAGCACTGTTAACTATCCGCTTCAAAAAGATAGTTGGTTGAATGAAAGAAAAAAACGAAGAATATCTAATCTAAAAAGAGATGAGAGTTATGGACGGCTCGGATCACACGCTGATAGGGAACGCTTTGCCTTGTACCAAAATTGGCAATTTTGTTCAGATAACCCGCGTAAGCGTCCTCACTAAGGGCACGTCCAGTCGGGTAGAAAATAAAGCCCCGGATCTGATGTCTTTTTTCAAAGACAACTTGAGGGGAATACCCGTCCGCCACAAGTGCGGCCTCTATGTGCCTTTCGATTGCCAGTTGACTCCGGACGAAGGAGTCGAGGATTCGCTCGTTATAAGCTATCCCCCACCAATTCGCCCTCAATCGATCAGCGAGCTCCGCTCGCCGGGTGTTCTCATCGAGCAGCGGAGGAACCAGTTCGGGAATCACTGGTTCCTGATTCACGCTAGCTTCGCTGGATTCGCCCGAAGATGGCATCGGTTCCAACAAGACACGTTCCTCGAAACTTCTCAAGCCCGAGGTCGATGCGCCTGAAGGCACGTTGGAGGGTTGCTCCGCTGCAGGATTGGCAGCAGGTTGACCTCCTGCGGGATCCTGCATGTGCAAAGTAGACCCCCCCAGGCCCGAAACCAGACAAAGAAGAAGAATGAGGGGAACCTCCCAACCAAGAAGCCGACTAAAGAGGAAGCGGATCGCCCTTCCCAGTAGCATTGATTGGATTTTGACTAAAATAGGAAGAAATTCCAGTTCAAGAAGCAGACAGATACCATAGGATAGGCCGAGTAAGATAAGAACCAAGAAGAGAACGATAGAGATTCCAACCAACTTTTCCTTCAGTGATCTTAGAACGAAAAAAACTTTTTCCATTGTAAATTCAGACGGAGCAATTAACGAATTCCGGCAAAATAGCAGAAGACCGAGTAAGATCAAAGAAACTAGCAGACTGATCACTAAATAGATACAAATAGGTGAAAATTCAACCATTTCCCCAGCTTGAATCTCGTTCAATCCATAAACACGTGCAATACCATCTCCAACGGACACCACTCGACCGATCTCATCCAATTGAAAACTAGTGACAAAGTTGCTAATTCTACTTTCTAATAGACTTGCTAGTTCCGCAGCTCTTACAGAGAATTCCATAATTTAATTAACTATTAGAATACTAATATACTAAAAATTAGTATATAATTAAGAATTCATTTTCAAATTTAAGGGAGAATGCCACTTTTTAATTTACATCCCCTAGAAAAATTGGAAATGCTACAACCAGAAGAGCTACTAATGGAAGGGAATTCCGTTCTCTTTTTCTTTCGTGGGTGTCCTTGACTCGACTCCACCCTCAATGAAAGAAAAAAGCCCCAAGACCAAGAGAAGAAGGTATAGCCCCTCGATCCACTTGTCCAGCCTCATAGCAAGGCAAGCTATGAGTCACTTCCTTTCCTACCAATACAACCCTCTCCTGTAAGTTGTTACATTCCTCTCGCTATCGGTACAGTCACTTCATACCTCCCCCTATCGGTCGAGCTGTCTTCGCTCCTCTCCTTACGTCGAGCCTACTTTGTACCCTTGCTTATTTGTCTAGAATAAGGCACCGTAGTTACTCGACCAAAGAAAGAAGCAATTTCAATCCCTTGCTTCTTTCAGTCGAGCTGCTATCGCTCCTCTCCTTTACAGTCGAGAGCGCGCTCCTCTCACTTCGTTCGAGCAACCTTCCTCTCCCTTACGGTCGAGCCGCATCCTCTCACTTCGTTCGAGCGACTCCGTACCTCTCCTTTACAGTCGAGAGCTACGCGCCTCTTCGCTTCGCTCGAGATCTCCGAGCCTCTCCCGTTGGTCGAGATCTTTGAACCTGCACCAATTATAGGCACGAAGTTCTCGACAGATAGCCCGAGGATGGGAACTTGCTTGTTAGAACTTTCTTCCCCTTTCTTTTCAGTCTAACTTGACTTTAGTCAATCAATATTCTTTGATTTCTTGATTTATTTAGCTGACTTGGATTCCATGGCTTAGGGACCTCTATTCGATATCTCCATAGCGGGAAGAAGAACTCAGTTACGTATGTATTCTTTTTAAAAGAAAGATCTTCCCCTGCTGTTCTGTTCCTGGGATAGCTGTTCTCTTCCTAGGTATGAAATGAAATCACTTCACACTTTCTAAATCTCAGTTTGCATCTCATCACAATTTCCATCTCGATCTTAGCCGATCTCAGGTTGCTTTTTTTTGGAGCTCTCCGGCCTCATTTCGAGGCACTATTGGAGAGCTCATTGGGCCCGTCGCTTTCTCAATCGAAAAGAAAAACAAGCAAGATTAGATGCCATGATATTCTAGAATATCATCTGTTCTTTCTCTACGTAATTTGAATTCAATTCAATTGCTTGCAGAGGAATGTGACAAGAGCAAGGATGAAAGCCGAGAGGTTACTAGTAGCCGATAGGGAGAGGATGGTTTGGTTGCTTGTTAGAAGCGAGAGGTTCTATGTTAATAGAGCTCGACTGAAAGGAGAGGAACGAGAAGTTCTCGACCATAGTCCGAAGAGGGAAGCCGGGAGAGGAGCGAGAGGATTGATTTGATTTAGTAGAGGAAAGATTGATTCTCTCTACTGCTCTTGGGGAAGTATCCCCGATAACTCCATAGGCTTTAGCTCTAGTTCAGTTAGTTCTGTAATCATTCCATTCTCTATTCCCATCCCGAATCAACTTATGCTTACGAACTGAAGGAATGATTATTCTTAGTTGCCTTCCATCAGAAAGGAAATAGTCTATAGCAGGAGATGGTGATAAAGTTTCTGTAGCAAGAAAAGGGAATAGCGTTCTCAGTCCTCCCTCTGATAAAACTGGTAGAAAGAAATTACATTACATAGAATAGAACGAGTGAGGGTAACTAGAATTCTAGAATAGATAATCATCGCATCTAATCTTGACAGTTTCTATTTTCGATTCAAAAGCTGTAATCAATTAGGCTTAGTCTAGGGCTGGTAACTGATCTAGTCCAATATCGAGTTAAGAGATCAAGTAACTCTTAGTATCGTTCGTGCCCCATTAGTCCTATGGTGCACTTCACTCTCTTACAGGAATAGAAGAGAGTATGCTTTTAGTAAGCTAAGGTGAGTTAGGATGCTTTCTCTTTCGTCTTTTTGGCCGTAAATAGGTCGAACCCGCCGTGCCCTATGAGGTCTCTGATCTCGGTGAAGTGAAGCGCTCTTTGACAGGCAGCAGCGCGCGCCTACATAACCTAGCCAAGTCCGCAACTTCATCAATTCAACTTTCAAGTTATGAGGTGGGAAGGATTGGTATCAGACCTTACATGTAGTTCTCACGGCCCCTTTTGTTGCTCAGTTCCTTTAAAATGGGATGGTGTGAATAATCCCGCAAAAGTACATCTGAGGCGGGCCCTCCTTCGATTTCACCTTACGGCTCTAGTGACCCCCTATTACTATGATAATAAAGGAATCCTTAGAGCTAAGTACTAACTAAGCAAGTTAGCTATCTTCTCTTTACTTAGTTAGAAGCCCGCTTCCCTATTACAGGGAAACACAGAGGTATACGCAGCACCCAGTCTATTATATAATAAACCAGTGGGGGATCTCACAGGAGTGAATATAAATACAATACGCTATTGAGTTTGTTTTCTTGCTGGGCATGATCAGTCTTCGTTATCGGGCGGGGAATGGATATACATTTCGAGCTTAGAAAGAGTGATTTCATACCATAGCTACTAACTAGTATTCTATTTTTTATCTGAGACTATCTCCGAACTTATGGTATTCTTCTATTCGAAAGAAGAGTGTAGGAACAGCTGAGCCTATCTTTCTTGTTTGGTTTGAAGACGCTCGTAAGAGGAACAAAGCGATAGGATTTCTTTCTATCGGGCTTACGATAGCTTCACGAATGCGTTTTAAGGTTAGAATGTGGATTTGAACTTCTGCCCCATTAAGATAATAAGTTTCGAAATACAGATTGTTTTGGAGACTACGAGAGAAGAATGGTCGGGTGAGCACTAACTGAACATAGACCGAATTGGAGTTGGTAGGGAGCTTGCCGATTACAATAGCATGTAAGCGGTATGTCCGGCTAACTTACGGCCCAAGCTGAGTAGGAAAGAAAGCCCTTAATAGCTCTCCTAAGTGCTATCTTTTTTCCTTGAAAAGCATCGAGGAAGAAAGGAATAGGATTAGGAGTAGAACGATGCAAAGAAAGAGTTCCTTGCTTCTACGCTTTTGCTGCTCTCTTTGATGCTTGCAGTTAGCTTAGCTCGAATTGGATTTCTTACTCCAGAAAAGACAGACTAATCTTAAATAATGCGCACACGTGAAAAAGGCTTACCCCGCAGGCTGACTCTTCCAATCCAACTCTATCGAAGGAGAAAAAAAGCTGGGACTACGACTTGCTTAGTGCAGGGCTGCTTGTCGTGATTGGTTGGACACTCTCTTCGTCTAAGGTCTTAGCTTGGTCACTCTATTAAGCTTTCCCAGTTACTCTCACATAAAGAAAGTTGGTGGTGGAACCAACCAAGATGTATGTCGTCCAACCCGACCTCAGACTCTTTCTTCCCGACCTATTTGACTCTCTGGCCGCAGTTATTTAGGTGGTATCCCGAGATTGAAGAGATCGAATTCCTCCCGGGAACACACGAAACAAAGATATGAACTAGGTAAATAAAAATGGAAAAGAGATGTTTCCAATTCATCAAAATCAGAAGCTTTTTCTACATCCATATGATCTACTAAAGTAGATCGATATTGCCCATATAATGAAAGCAGATCTTGGTCCATGGAGTCCAAAGAAGGTAATAACTCCAACCTGTCCGATGCTTCTTCGGCCAAATACAATATACAAGTGGGACCTGCACTATGAGCAAGCTGTGCGAAAAACCGCTTCTTTTTTCCGGTTTCGCAACAACTTGGGCGAAATGGGGTTCTACCGGGAAACCATGGATTTTTTAGTTTTCGCCATTGGTTACTGGTCGAGCCACTGGAATGGAATGAGATAAGAATCTCTGGAGATCTTTCCTCTCCACTTACTCGTAACAGGCTGCTTTCCCTCTGTAGAAGACTTCTTCCGAATGGCATAATTGTCCGACACTACGTTCCTCTCCTTTCAGTCGAGAACTTCATACCTCTCCCTAGCAAGAAAACGGATGCGCTAACGCGCAACGTGCTACACTGCTCGACGTAAGGAGAGGGCTTGAGAGCTAGTGCGCTCTGGCCGTTGCTTGTTTGGTCGAGATCTTTTAGAACCTCGATCTTCAAAGAAGACTGACTCCTCCTGCTCCTTTAGGATAGGATCGTCGTTGGTCCTTCTTTCACTAATGATCTCACCATTTTCTAGTAGTTTCGCGCGAACGCGCGAGGGACTATCCTTTCTATCGCTTGCGCTTGCTTTTCACTCTCAAAACAAAACAACGGTCTCTCTCTTCTATAAAGCGAAGCAAAGCGCATGGCGCTGAAGTGAAGAAAGCTCAATAAACACACACGAACACGATGCAGGGCATAGCATAAATGAGACCGCTGATCATTTCATAAAACATATATGCTTGACCTTTCTCGATGCTTTTTTGGGGGTGACTCACCAACCGACCCAGCAGTGATCGATGACAGAATGGTACGAACAAATCAAAGTCATTGGATTTGGTAGTTCTCCATTGACTTCTCTCTTTACCCCTTTTTTGCATATGTTCCTAAATGGGTGTGCACCTCCAGATGGGCAGGGGCCGGCCTCCCACTCTCTTATGCAGCATTTATTAGCTTAGCTGAGTTAGGCTTTTGCGTACCCAATTAAATTAGTACTAGTCCGTGCCACCTTGTGTAATGCATAAAACCAAATCGCTGACCGGTGGGGACTCTCCCATCAATGAATGAGGTGCTTTTTATGCACTTCCCAATTTTCTTGGTTGGTGGAGATCTCGACCTCTTGAATGAGAAGGAGTTGAATCACGCTCGCCCGAAGCAGAGTCAATATACTTCCCCCGGAGAGAGAGAGGTCCGCGTGCACATTGAATTCATAGGGGGCTTCAATCTCTCTTCAATTAGCCCAGGCACCTACGTAAAGCCCAACTTCTTCCGATGTCGATCACGGAAAGTGAAAGAACTCCATTACTAAATGGAGAGGATAAGTGCTATTCAAATGTCTAACCTACCGATTCCGGTGATACATTTAGGGCTAATATGCTATGCTTTATTCCTTTCATTTAGCGGTATATAGGACAGGTTCTTTTTGGCAATATGCCAAAAGCCTTCGAATTCTTCAGCGTGGCAGAGCAGTTTCGAACCAAACATTGGCCTGCTCCTATGACGTCAGCTGACGTACGGACCAGCTGTGACAGCTACCTAAGACAAGTCGAAGGTTCGTGGGGCTTTCCCTTTGTAGGGTTTCCCTTGCCCTACTTCTAAGGATAGATAGAAAAGGTTAGAGAGGAACAGAGATGCTTTTTTTTAAGAGTCTGTTGAATCGGTTCTAGCTCTCTTTTGCTCTGTTGTTGTCGAATCAGTTGTTATAGACCCACCGTTGCTATCGCCAAAGCAAACCTTCTCTGAGGAGCTCTTCTGGTCGAATAAGAGAGACTTTTGCCTCAAAGGAAGAGCGGTGGGTCGAGAATAGGTTTTTTTGAAAGGTACATGTACCAGGCCTAAAGAAAGGCAAGGCAGTGTAACATGGGAAGAGTACCGTACCACAAACCTATTCATTAAAGTAGAAAGTGAAACGAAAGGTATGAGGAAGCGTTTTCTCCTCCGGATAAGCGGTATAATAGTATATTATATTAAGGAATTGAGCTCCAAAGGAGGTGAGTTAATAGCAGTTACTATGTTAGTTTGGGACTTTTGCTTGTTTGTTGGGAATTAAAATTGTTTAGATATATCGAGCTTAGGAGCAGGCGCGCTCTTGCGTTGATTGCTGCTTAAATTAGTTAAGGTGTGAAAGTAGCTTTTTCTGCGTGAAATATCGTGGTAGAAGCTTTTTCTTTAGTTGATTCGGAAGCGGAGCCGGAGTACCGCCCTGAAAATCTCGCTTCGAAACCGCTATAAGTTCTTTTCTTTGCCAAGCGGCTTTAAAAAAAAGCCTCGTTGGCTTGGGTGAAAACTAACCCCTTCTCATATTTGAGTCTGCTTCAACTTCACCCGTCACTCGTGTCGTGTAGTGTAGTGTAGCAAGACTAACAAGTGGTCGAGTGAAGTCGACTTCACAAGTGATTCAACATACCATATGGAAATAAAAAAGGAGAGAAGGGTCTCGCCCAGGTGGCTCCCGCAAGGTAACGACTTCAAACTCAAACAAAGAACGTTCTTCTCCAAGGTAGTTAACTCGCTTACTTGTTAGAGTAAGGCATGAGTCAAAGAAAATGCTGTATGTATCTAATGCAAGACCCGTCGATAAGCTAAGGCTACGACATGAAGGAAGGCCAGAAGAACTACAGAACCACGCCCACCAGAGCTAAAGGAGACCGAAGGGACTTGCGGGAGGAAACCGAAAGATAGGTAATCCATATGGTGAAACATGAGAAAGACGGATTGCTTAAAACCTCCGGAAATCGAGTCCACCCACACAACGACCGACGGACTCGTGGTACTGAAAACCTCATTAGATGAGAAGGTAGTTGACTGGCAGACCCCTGAACGTACGTTAGCCAAAAGCCCCTATCAACTCAATCTGGAAAGGGAATAGACCGCCGTGAACTCCGGCGAAACACCCCGTACGCCCTGCGGGAGGTGAAGGTCGCTGGCTTGCCCGTGGGCCGTGGTAGCAGCCTCAACCAGAGAGATCAACCTTTCCCCTTACTCTTTAAAGTAAGCAAGTAAACTACCGCCCCTATCTCTAAAGGGGCACAAGCACTAAGTAAGCCCCTAAAGGCCTTCGCGTTAGTAAGCTAAGCAAGCCTGGTTCTCCGGGCACTACGGTAGGACGTGGATCGATCATGACGAAAATGGACTTCTCCGTAATGTAATAGAAGAGTCACAGTCCAGTTCCCCGGGCTTTCTCCGTTCTCGACCAGACGAAGGAGATATGAATTCAATTCAGGCGGGTAAGGGCTTGGCTTGACTCTGTGTTCTCTCCTGGTCGGGTCGGAGGCGAAGACTGGCAAAGTTCATCATTCAGTGGTGGGGTGTTCATAGAAAAGAGGGCGTCGCCCAACGAGTGGCAGATTTTGATGGAGTCTCGCTCATAGATAGAGGAAGAGTACGCGCGCTAGCGCGCTACGGCTTACGCAGTTGATCGGATCAGATAGCCCTTCGGGCAACCAACCGCACATCAAATTCCGATCAACAACTTGGAGGTATGGCTGAGTGGCTTAAGGCATTGGTTTGCTAAATCGACATACAAGAAGATTGTATCATGGGTTCGAATCCAATTTCCTCCGGCACGGAAGTGGAACGGGCGGGCGAAATTACGTGAGAGAAAGAACCTCTTGGTGGAGTCCCCCGGAGGACAGAATAGCACCACTTTGTTACTAGGAGCGGAGAGCCCGTTGCGCGTTGTTTTTGTTTGACCGGCCTATCTTCTTTCTATAAGCAAGCTCCCTCCGGCCGTCCAGTCCCTGGGCGGCTCTCGGTTCTTGAGCATGTTGGGAGAGGTTACTTGTACCTCGACTGATAAGGAGAGGAGATGTAGGCAGTTGAAAGAGCTGCTCGAAAGCTTGACGAACAAGCGTTCAAGCCCTCTCCTTACGTCGAGCTGCTCCGCTCCTTTCTTTCTTGTTATTAGTAAAGGGCTTTTCCCTTACTAGTAAAGTGGTAAGGTAGGGCGCTATTCGATGAAGAAAACAGACTTTAGGAAAGTGGTTCAGGTAGCTCAGCTGGTTAGAGCAAAGGACTGAAAATCCTTGTGTCAGTGGTTCGAATCCACTTCTAAGCGGGCTTTGGGTCCAAAGGACAGGTAGCCGGGAGCGAGCCGGATTTTTAAATTCAAGTGAAAGAGGAAGCCAAAAAATGTGAGCGCTCCTGCACTATACGGCTTTTTGGCGGGGGTGGCTTGCTGGAGGCAGATTTTATAAAAAAAGCGGTTGATTACTCGGATTGGTTCTCGCGTCCCTGTGCCCAAAAGGATGGGCGAGTTCGGTTCGAGTGTTCATCGATCGGGTGGATCTATATGCTGGGTGAGACGAGGTGTAGCGCAGTCTGGTCAGCGCATCTGTTTTGGGTACAGAGGGCCATAGGTTCGAATCCTGTCACCTTGATGTGATGGTCTGCAGTGCACAGACCCGCCTATGTTTTCATAGGCGAAAATAATTTAATATTAGGCGCGATATGAGAATCTTTCATTCTATATGTTTGTCCGTACTCGTTAGCGCTCTCGGTGCTGTTGTAGCTATTTCATTTGGACGTTTTCTAGGATCAGAAGGCAGCACTATAATGACCACCCCAGAATTTCTCATAACTTTATTCTTACTGGTTTTGATTTTAATTGTTGTTTATCGACGAAAGGAAAAAAGAGTTTGATTCTTTTATTCGTAATTTTGATGCTCGTTTTCTTTTTCTGTGCGCTCTTTCGCTTCTTCATTGAATTGTCACCCATCCATCTTCCTTTTTATTTTTTTCCAAGAAGTCCCTTTTTGGACAAAGATCATCTATTCTATCTATGCTTCGGTATCGCATTCCTAGTCCATTCCGGAATAGTCTTGGCAGAAATTAAAAAAGAGGACTTGAAACTCTTTTAAGAGTCCTCAGGTAAAGGTCTTTTTTTTTTATTGGTCTTTTTCCTTTTAGGGCGGGGCGCAGGGAGTATTTACTTAGGCGTTCAAGATCCTGAAATCGCCTATTGCGATGGGGGAAACGCCTTCTCGCCCCCGCCTAGTCCGGTTCAATTGCCGGAAGAACCGGTTACTCCCCCCGCGGCTCCGCCGGTACCGCAACCTGTTGTTATCCCCCAATTGGCCCAGCCTCTTATCTCGGATGACACCCGAAGGAGCCTCCTTTATAACCGGTACGGAGCCCTTAATTTCGGGGGGAATGAGGACCTAGGCCGAATGGTGTCCATTATCTACGCGCAAGCCATAGTTGAACGAGATGTGGAGGCAGCATTGGTGGATGATGGATTTCGTCCCAATTCAATTTTAGCTAGATATACCGAAATTCGGGGAGTTCTCCATTCTCCGCAAGGGGAGCTTTTGACTGAACGCACCTATAACTCATACGTCACTCAGATAAGGGAACGTGGCACCCGACAAAGCGTTCCCTATCGGCGGATTATAAGAGCCATCCAGAACTATGATCTCTCTTTATAAAAGAGATCCTCGTTTTTGAGTTGGCTTGATGTGGCGTTTATACGATGAGGTTGCTAAGAGGTCCCTGAACTACAGCCCACCTGCCTTAGTTCGGGTAGGGGGCCTATCCTCCTGTGAGGTCTCTCTGGTACTGAGTACCTTTTGTATGCTTCTGGGCTTAACCAGCCTAGAGCAGGGAGAGGAAGCATTCACATTAATTGTGATTGTAGACTTTCCCGAGCCATCGGTCATAAGACTTTGGGCATCCAGGATTGTCAAGAGGAAGTCAGATATTCTCGTTGGATTAAGACGGAAGGTCGATACAGCGAAGAATACATCAAAGAGGAAAAGAGGAATCGAACCTCTCCCTCTGGTCGAGTAACTACGTACCTCTTCCTGTTTTGTAAAAAAACTTGAATCCATTTGATGTCCCCTCCTCCTTCCTCCGTTAGTTTAGCTGCAACGGCCGCAGACGCAGGAACCAGTGCCATTCAGAGATTCTATGGGAAATAGAAAAAGTCTTCGTAAGCTGTGGATTAGAAATAGGAAGATAAGGCGTTAGCGGACCGACTTGACAGGACCCCTGCGACTTCCTTTGCTCTATCTAACTCGGCGTGCGCTCCTTCCGGCCCAGCGAGAACATATTCGGACACGCGCACTACTCATATCGGTACTAGAAGCCCCCAGAGCAGGCCTGGAAGACTATGAGCCCCACCTTCTGCGCCTAGGCATTTTCGGGGAGGAGCCCGCGAAATTAGAATACGAATGAGATCATTCTGCCATCATTAATGCAAACAGGGCAATAGCTTGATACGATATGCGGTGGCCCACGGACAAGGTGAAGACAATTATAAATCATTTGAACTACGAACGCGGAACAAAAGGGCCATATAGTGCTTCTCTTTCTTTTAGTATAGGGGCAATTACTCTTTTCCCGACCGGCGGTCAAATCATTGAAAATACGCTTTAGTTTTTGGTTTCGGTAGCTGGGGTTTTTCCCCATGGTGTCGGTTAAATAAATATCGACACCCTTGCGTATATCTTGGTCGTCTTCTATGTGGATTCCTTGCTCTAACAAAAGTTGTGCCATCACATGAATAATTTCCTCCTGCTTTATACAGGCGTTCTTATAACTCTGGCAAAGGGTTGTATCATCTTTCAATTCACTAATGAAATCCCTCGGAGCCCGACCCTCTGCAGCTTCGTGCGAAGCAGCAGCTAAAAGAGAAGAATTGTCAGGCACTGGTGGTGGATTGAAGCCACCATTCCCCCCCAACGTCGGGTAGAACTGCGCTACCGCCCTGCTTAGGTCATCCATTAATAGCAGGAAGACAGAACGAGAAATATGAGCAATAATATAAATCAATAGAATAGTAGTTGGGAATATCTCTTTCAGTGGTCTCTTGTTGGTTCTTAGTAATCTGCTATAGGTCTTCATCCTTCGACTTCGAGGTGGTCTAAGGACCACCCTTTCTTTCGTTTAGCTGCTAAGGCCTAAACTACCTCGATCCGCTCTAAATGGATCCCACGTACTAGCAGCATGAATTGGCTTTTATGACTCGCTCCTTTGGGAATCTGAAGGAAGAGTTTCCATCGATTAGTTTACTTAGTTGTAAGGCTTTCTCCAACTAGCCATTTATCTGAATGAAAGTCTTTCTTAGACTCCCTCATTCGCTTTTCTGGGTGTCGTTACTCAGAATCCATGACCTGAAAGGCCTTCTCCTTGGTCCAGTTCCGAAAAAATATTATCAAGCTATTGCCCGTTGCAAAGGAGGAGTCTTTAAAAGGATCTTGAACGCCTAAGTAACCTACTCCCTCGTGCTGGCGACCCTGTTCCGAGCCTCATCAAAGGAAAAAGACCAATAAAAAAAAAAATTGACCTCTAGAACCTGATACCAGAGTGCGAGAGGCTGTCGATCTTGACTGCTTGACTCACCAACCTTCAAGTCTTCCTCCATCAGACATTTAAAAGAGTTTCAAGTCTCTCTTTTTTAATTTCTGCCAAGACTATTCCGGAATGGACTAGGAATGCGATACCGAAGCATAGATAGAATAGATGATCTTTGTCCAAAAAGGGACTTCTTGGAAAAAAATAAAAAGGAAGATGGATGGGTGACAATTCAATGAAGAAGCGAAAGAGCGCACAGAAAAAGAAAACGAGCATCAAAATTACGAATAAAAGAATCAAACTCTTTTTTCCTTTCGTCGATAAACAACAATTAAAATCAAAACCAGTAAGAATAAAGTTATGAGAAATTCTGGGGTGGTCATTATAGTGCTGCCTTCTGATCCTAGAAAACGTCCAAATGAAATAGCTACAACAGCACCGAGAGCGCTAACGAGTACGGACAAACATATAGAATGAAAGATTCTCATATCGCGCCTAATATTAAATTATTTTCGCCTATGAAAACATAGGCGGGTCTGTGCACTGCAGACCATCACATCAAGGTGACAGGATTCGAACCTATGGCCCTCTGTACCCAAAACAGATGCGCTGACCAGACTGCGCTACACCTCGTCTCACCCAGCATATAGATCCACCCGATCGATGAACACTCGAACCGAACTCGCCCATCCTTTTGGGCACAGGGACGCGAGAACCAATCCGAGTAATCAACCGCTTTTTTTATAAAATCTGCCTCCAGCAAGCCACCCCCGCCAAAAAGCCGTATAGTGCAGGAGCGCTCACATTTTTTGGCTTCCTCTTTCACTTGAATTTAAAAATCCGGCTCGCTCCCGGCTACCTGTCCTTTGGACCCAAAGCCCGCTTAGAAGTGGATTCGAACCACTGACACAAGGATTTTCAGTCCTTTGCTCTAACCAGCTGAGCTACCTGAACCACTTTCCTAAAGTCTGTTTTCTTCATCGAATAGCGCCCTACCTTACCACTTTACTAGTAAGGGAAAAGCCCTTTACTAATAACAAGAAAGAAAGGAGCGGAGCAGCTCGACGTAAGGAGAGGGCTTGAACGCTTGTTCGTCAAGCTTTCGAGCAGCTCTTTCAACTGCCTACATCTCCTCTCCTTATCAGTCGAGGTACAAGTAACCTCTCCCAACATGCTCAAGAACCGAGAGCCGCCCAGGGACTGGACGGCCGGAGGGAGCTTGCTTATAGAAAGAAGATAGGCCGGTCAAACAAAAACAACGCGCAACGGGCTCTCCGCTCCTAGTAACAAAGTGGTGCTATTCTGTCCTCCGGGGGACTCCACCAAGAGGTTCTTTCTCTCACGTAATTTCGCCCGCCCGTTCCACTTCCGTGCCGGAGGAAATTGGATTCGAACCCATGATACAATCTTCTTGTATGTCGATTTAGCAAACCAATGCCTTAAGCCACTCAGCCATACCTCCAAGTTGTTGATCGGAATTTGATGTGCGGTTGGTTGCCCGAAGGGCTATCTGATCCGATCAACTGCGTAAGCCGTAGCGCGCTAGCGCGCGTACTCTTCCTCTATCTATGAGCGAGACTCCATCAAAATCTGCCACTCGTTGGGCGACGCCCTCTTTTCTATGAACACCCCACCACTGAATGATGAACTTTGCCAGTCTTCGCCTCCGACCCGACCAGGAGAGAACACAGAGTCAAGCCAAGCCCTTACCCGCCTGAATTGAATTCATATCTCCTTCGTCTGGTCGAGAACGGAGAAAGCCCGGGGAACTGGACTGTGACTCTTCTATTACATTACGGAGAAGTCCATTTTCGTCATGATCGATCCACGTCCTACCGTAGTGCCCGGAGAACCAGGCTTGCTTAGCTTACTAACGCGAAGGCCTTTAGGGGCTTACTTAGTGCTTGTGCCCCTTTAGAGATAGGGGCGGTAGTTTACTTGCTTACTTTAAAGAGTAAGGGGAAAGGTTGATCTCTCTGGTTGAGGCTGCTACCACGGCCCACGGGCAAGCCAGCGACCTTCACCTCCCGCAGGGCGTACGGGGTGTTTCGCCGGAGTTCACGGCGGTCTATTCCCTTTCCAGATTGAGTTGATAGGGGCTTTTGGCTAACGTACGTTCAGGGGTCTGCCAGTCAACTACCTTCTCATCTAATGAGGTTTTCAGTACCACGAGTCCGTCGGTCGTTGTGTGGGTGGACTCGATTTCCGGAGGTTTTAAGCAATCCGTCTTTCTCATGTTTCACCATATGGATTACCTATCTTTCGGTTTCCTCCCGCAAGTCCCTTCGGTCTCCTTTAGCTCTGGTGGGCGTGGTTCTGTAGTTCTTCTGGCCTTCCTTCATGTCGTAGCCTTAGCTTATCGACGGGTCTTGCATTAGATACATACAGCATTTTCTTTGACTCATGCCTTACTCTAACAAGTAAGCGAGTTAACTACCTTGGAGAAGAACGTTCTTTGTTTGAGTTTGAAGTCGTTACCTTGCGGGAGCCACCTGGGCGAGACCCTTCTCTCCTTTTTTATTTCCATATGGTATGTTGAATCACTTGTGAAGTCGACTTCACTCGACCACTTGTTAGTCTTGCTACACTACACTACACGACACGAGTGACGGGTGAAGTTGAAGCAGACTCAAATATGAGAAGGGGTTAGTTTTCACCCAAGCCAACGAGGCTTTTTTTTAAAGCCGCTTGGCAAAGAAAAGAACTTATAGCGGTTTCGAAGCGAGATTTTCAGGGCGGTACTCCGGCTCCGCTTCCGAATCAACTAAAGAAAAAGCTTCTACCACGATATTTCACGCAGAAAAAGCTACTTTCACACCTTAACTAATTTAAGCAGCAATCAACGCAAGAGCGCGCCTGCTCCTAAGCTCGATATATCTAAACAATTTTAATTCCCAACAAACAAGCAAAAGTCCCAAACTAACATAGTAACTGCTATTAACTCACCTCCTTTGGAGCTCAATTCCTTAATATAATATACTATTATACCGCTTATCCGGAGGAGAAAACGCTTCCTCATACCTTTCGTTTCACTTTCTACTTTAATGAATAGGTTTGTGGTACGGTACTCTTCCCATGTTACACTGCCTTGCCTTTCTTTAGGCCTGGTACATGTACCTTTCAAAAAAACCTATTCTCGACCCACCGCTCTTCCTTTGAGGCAAAAGTCTCTCTTATTCGACCAGAAGAGCTCCTCAGAGAAGGTTTGCTTTGGCGATAGCAACGGTGGGTCTATAACAACTGATTCGACAACAACAGAGCAAAAGAGAGCTAGAACCGATTCAACAGACTCTTAAAAAAAAGCATCTCTGTTCCTCTCTAACCTTTTCTATCTATCCTTAGAAGTAGGGCAAGGGAAACCCTACAAAGGGAAAGCCCCACGAACCTTCGACTTGTCTTAGGTAGCTGTCACAGCTGGTCCGTACGTCAGCTGACGTCATAGGAGCAGGCCAATGTTTGGTTCGAAACTGCTCTGCCACGCTGAAGAATTCGAAGGCTTTTGGCATATTGCCAAAAAGAACCTGTCCTATATACCGCTAAATGAAAGGAATAAAGCATAGCATATTAGCCCTAAATGTATCACCGGAATCGGTAGGTTAGACATTTGAATAGCACTTATCCTCTCCATTTAGTAATGGAGTTCTTTCACTTTCCGTGATCGACATCGGAAGAAGTTGGGCTTTACGTAGGTGCCTGGGCTAATTGAAGAGAGATTGAAGCCCCCTATGAATTCAATGTGCACGCGGACCTCTCTCTCTCCGGGGGAAGTATATTGACTCTGCTTCGGGCGAGCGTGATTCAACTCCTTCTCATTCAAGAGGTCGAGATCTCCACCAACCAAGAAAATTGGGAAGTGCATAAAAAGCACCTCATTCATTGATGGGAGAGTCCCCACCGGTCAGCGATTTGGTTTTATGCATTACACAAGGTGGCACGGACTAGTACTAATTTAATTGGGTACGCAAAAGCCTAACTCAGCTAAGCTAATAAATGCTGCATAAGAGAGTGGGAGGCCGGCCCCTGCCCATCTGGAGGTGCACACCCATTTAGGAACATATGCAAAAAAGGGGTAAAGAGAGAAGTCAATGGAGAACTACCAAATCCAATGACTTTGATTTGTTCGTACCATTCTGTCATCGATCACTGCTGGGTCGGTTGGTGAGTCACCCCCAAAAAAGCATCGAGAAAGGTCAAGCATATATGTTTTATGAAATGATCAGCGGTCTCATTTATGCTATGCCCTGCATCGTGTTCGTGTGTGTTTATTGAGCTTTCTTCACTTCAGCGCCATGCGCTTTGCTTCGCTTTATAGAAGAGAGAGACCGTTGTTTTGTTTTGAGAGTGAAAAGCAAGCGCAAGCGATAGAAAGGATAGTCCCTCGCGCGTTCGCGCGAAACTACTAGAAAATGGTGAGATCATTAGTGAAAGAAGGACCAACGACGATCCTATCCTAAAGGAGCAGGAGGAGTCAGTCTTCTTTGAAGATCGAGGTTCTAAAAGATCTCGACCAAACAAGCAACGGCCAGAGCGCACTAGCTCTCAAGCCCTCTCCTTACGTCGAGCAGTGTAGCACGTTGCGCGTTAGCGCATCCGTTTTCTTGCTAGGGAGAGGTATGAAGTTCTCGACTGAAAGGAGAGGAACGTAGTGTCGGACAATTATGCCATTCGGAAGAAGTCTTCTACAGAGGGAAAGCAGCCTGTTACGAGTAAGTGGAGAGGAAAGATCTCCAGAGATTCTTATCTCATTCCATTCCAGTGGCTCGACCAGTAACCAATGGCGAAAACTAAAAAATCCATGGTTTCCCGGTAGAACCCCATTTCGCCCAAGTTGTTGCGAAACCGGAAAAAAGAAGCGGTTTTTCGCACAGCTTGCTCATAGTGCAGGTCCCACTTGTATATTGTATTTGGCCGAAGAAGCATCGGACAGGTTGGAGTTATTACCTTCTTTGGACTCCATGGACCAAGATCTGCTTTCATTATATGGGCAATATCGATCTACTTTAGTAGATCATATGGATGTAGAAAAAGCTTCTGATTTTGATGAATTGGAAACATCTCTTTTCCATTTTTATTTACCTAGTTCATATCTTTGTTTCGTGTGTTCCCGGGAGGAATTCGATCTCTTCAATCTCGGGATACCACCTAAATAACTGCGGCCAGAGAGTCAAATAGGTCGGGAAGAAAGAGTCTGAGGTCGGGTTGGACGACATACATCTTGGTTGGTTCCACCACCAACTTTCTTTATGTGAGAGTAACTGGGAAAGCTTAATAGAGTGACCAAGCTAAGACCTTAGACGAAGAGAGTGTCCAACCAATCACGACAAGCAGCCCTGCACTAAGCAAGTCGTAGTCCCAGCTTTTTTTCTCCTTCGATAGAGTTGGATTGGAAGAGTCAGCCTGCGGGGTAAGCCTTTTTCACGTGTGCGCATTATTTAAGATTAGTCTGTCTTTTCTGGAGTAAGAAATCCAATTCGAGCTAAGCTAACTGCAAGCATCAAAGAGAGCAGCAAAAGCGTAGAAGCAAGGAACTCTTTCTTTGCATCGTTCTACTCCTAATCCTATTCCTTTCTTCCTCGATGCTTTTCAAGGAAAAAAGATAGCACTTAGGAGAGCTATTAAGGGCTTTCTTTCCTACTCAGCTTGGGCCGTAAGTTAGCCGGACATACCGCTTACATGCTATTGTAATCGGCAAGCTCCCTACCAACTCCAATTCGGTCTATGTTCAGTTAGTGCTCACCCGACCATTCTTCTCTCGTAGTCTCCAAAACAATCTGTATTTCGAAACTTATTATCTTAATGGGGCAGAAGTTCAAATCCACATTCTAACCTTAAAACGCATTCGTGAAGCTATCGTAAGCCCGATAGAAAGAAATCCTATCGCTTTGTTCCTCTTACGAGCGTCTTCAAACCAAACAAGAAAGATAGGCTCAGCTGTTCCTACACTCTTCTTTCGAATAGAAGAATACCATAAGTTCGGAGATAGTCTCAGATAAAAAATAGAATACTAGTTAGTAGCTATGGTATGAAATCACTCTTTCTAAGCTCGAAATGTATATCCATTCCCCGCCCGATAACGAAGACTGATCATGCCCAGCAAGAAAACAAACTCAATAGCGTATTGTATTTATATTCACTCCTGTGAGATCCCCCACTGGTTTATTATATAATAGACTGGGTGCTGCGTATACCTCTGTGTTTCCCTGTAATAGGGAAGCGGGCTTCTAACTAAGTAAAGAGAAGATAGCTAACTTGCTTAGTTAGTACTTAGCTCTAAGGATTCCTTTATTATCATAGTAATAGGGGGTCACTAGAGCCGTAAGGTGAAATCGAAGGAGGGCCCGCCTCAGATGTACTTTTGCGGGATTATTCACACCATCCCATTTTAAAGGAACTGAGCAACAAAAGGGGCCGTGAGAACTACATGTAAGGTCTGATACCAATCCTTCCCACCTCATAACTTGAAAGTTGAATTGATGAAGTTGCGGACTTGGCTAGGTTATGTAGGCGCGCGCTGCTGCCTGTCAAAGAGCGCTTCACTTCACCGAGATCAGAGACCTCATAGGGCACGGCGGGTTCGACCTATTTACGGCCAAAAAGACGAAAGAGAAAGCATCCTAACTCACCTTAGCTTACTAAAAGCATACTCTCTTCTATTCCTGTAAGAGAGTGAAGTGCACCATAGGACTAATGGGGCACGAACGATACTAAGAGTTACTTGATCTCTTAACTCGATATTGGACTAGATCAGTTACCAGCCCTAGACTAAGCCTAATTGATTACAGCTTTTGAATCGAAAATAGAAACTGTCAAGATTAGATGCGATGATTATCTATTCTAGAATTCTAGTTACCCTCACTCGTTCTATTCTATGTAATGTAATTTCTTTCTACCAGTTTTATCAGAGGGAGGACTGAGAACGCTATTCCCTTTTCTTGCTACAGAAACTTTATCACCATCTCCTGCTATAGACTATTTCCTTTCTGATGGAAGGCAACTAAGAATAATCATTCCTTCAGTTCGTAAGCATAAGTTGATTCGGGATGGGAATAGAGAATGGAATGATTACAGAACTAACTGAACTAGAGCTAAAGCCTATGGAGTTATCGGGGATACTTCCCCAAGAGCAGTAGAGAGAATCAATCTTTCCTCTACTAAATCAAATCAATCCTCTCGCTCCTCTCCCGGCTTCCCTCTTCGGACTATGGTCGAGAACTTCTCGTTCCTCTCCTTTCAGTCGAGCTCTATTAACATAGAACCTCTCGCTTCTAACAAGCAACCAAACCATCCTCTCCCTATCGGCTACTAGTAACCTCTCGGCTTTCATCCTTGCTCTTGTCACATTCCTCTGCAAGCAATTGAATTGAATTCAAATTACGTAGAGAAAGAACAGATGATATTCTAGAATATCATGGCATCTAATCTTGCTTGTTTTTCTTTTCGATTGAGAAAGCGACGGGCCCAATGAGCTCTCCAATAGTGCCTCGAAATGAGGCCGGAGAGCTCCAAAAAAAAGCAACCTGAGATCGGCTAAGATCGAGATGGAAATTGTGATGAGATGCAAACTGAGATTTAGAAAGTGTGAAGTGATTTCATTTCATACCTAGGAAGAGAACAGCTATCCCAGGAACAGAACAGCAGGGGAAGATCTTTCTTTTAAAAAGAATACATACGTAACTGAGTTCTTCTTCCCGCTATGGAGATATCGAATAGAGGTCCCTAAGCCATGGAATCCAAGTCAGCTAAATAAATCAAGAAATCAAAGAATATTGATTGACTAAAGTCAAGTTAGACTGAAAAGAAAGGGGAAGAAAGTTCTAACAAGCAAGTTCCCATCCTCGGGCTATCTGTCGAGAACTTCGTGCCTATAATTGGTGCAGGTTCAAAGATCTCGACCAACGGGAGAGGCTCGGAGATCTCGAGCGAAGCGAAGAGGCGCGTAGCTCTCGACTGTAAAGGAGAGGTACGGAGTCGCTCGAACGAAGTGAGAGGATGCGGCTCGACCGTAAGGGAGAGGAAGGTTGCTCGAACGAAGTGAGAGGAGCGCGCTCTCGACTGTAAAGGAGAGGAGCGATAGCAGCTCGACTGAAAGAAGCAAGGGATTGAAATTGCTTCTTTCTTTGGTCGAGTAACTACGGTGCCTTATTCTAGACAAATAAGCAAGGGTACAAAGTAGGCTCGACGTAAGGAGAGGAGCGAAGACAGCTCGACCGATAGGGGGAGGTATGAAGTGACTGTACCGATAGCGAGAGGAATGTAACAACTTACAGGAGAGGGTTGTATTGGTAGGAAAGGAAGTGACTCATAGCTTGCCTTGCTATGAGGCTGGACAAGTGGATCGAGGGGCTATACCTTCTTCTCTTGGTCTTGGGGCTTTTTTCTTTCATTGAGGGTGGAGTCGAGTCAAGGACACCCACGAAAGAAAAAGAGAACGGAATTCCCTTCCATTAGTAGCTCTTCTGGTTGTAGCATTTCCAATTTTTCTAGGGGATGTAAATTAAAAAGTGGCATTCTCCCTTAAATTTGAAAATGAATTCTTAATTATATACTAATTTTTAGTATATTAGTATTCTAATAGTTAATTAAATTATGGAATTCTCTGTAAGAGCTGCGGAACTAGCAAGTCTATTAGAAAGTAGAATTAGCAACTTTGTCACTAGTTTTCAATTGGATGAGATCGGTCGAGTGGTGTCCGTTGGAGATGGTATTGCACGTGTTTATGGATTGAACGAGATTCAAGCTGGGGAAATGGTTGAATTTTCACCTATTTGTATCTATTTAGTGATCAGTCTGCTAGTTTCTTTGATCTTACTCGGTCTTCTGCTATTTTGCCGGAATTCGTTAATTGCTCCGTCTGAATTTACAATGGAAAAAGTTTTTTTCGTTCTAAGATCACTGAAGGAAAAGTTGGTTGGAATCTCTATCGTTCTCTTCTTGGTTCTTATCTTACTCGGCCTATCCTATGGTATCTGTCTGCTTCTTGAACTGGAATTTCTTCCTATTTTAGTCAAAATCCAATCAATGCTACTGGGAAGGGCGATCCGCTTCCTCTTTAGTCGGCTTCTTGGTTGGGAGGTTCCCCTCATTCTTCTTCTTTGTCTGGTTTCGGGCCTGGGGGGGTCTACTTTGCACATGCAGGATCCCGCAGGAGGTCAACCTGCTGCCAATCCTGCAGCGGAGCAACCCTCCAACGTGCCTTCAGGCGCATCGACCTCGGGCTTGAGAAGTTTCGAGGAACGTGTCTTGTTGGAACCGATGCCATCTTCGGGCGAATCCAGCGAAGCTAGCGTGAATCAGGAACCAGTGATTCCCGAACTGGTTCCTCCGCTGCTCGATGAGAACACCCGGCGAGCGGAGCTCGCTGATCGATTGAGGGCGAATTGGTGGGGGATAGCTTATAACGAGCGAATCCTCGACTCCTTCGTCCGGAGTCAACTGGCAATCGAAAGGCACATAGAGGCCGCACTTGTGGCGGACGGGTATTCCCCTCAAGTTGTCTTTGAAAAAAGACATCAGATCCGGGGCTTTATTTTCTACCCGACTGGACGTGCCCTTAGTGAGGACGCTTACGCGGGTTATCTGAACAAAATTGCCAATTTTGGTACAAGGCAAAGCGTTCCCTATCAGCGTGTGATCCGAGCCGTCCATAACTCTCATCTCTTTTTAGATTAGATATTCTTCGTTTTTTTCTTTCATTCAACCAACTATCTTTTTGAAGCGGATAGTTAACAGTGCTCATTCTATAGATACTTTATGTAAAAGCCAACTCATGTTTCCACTCTATTTTCATTACGAAGATGTATCACGTCAGGATCCGTTGCTCAAACCGAATCACGCCAACGTTATGGAAGTTCCTGGATCGTTTGAAATAAGAGTAGTACCAAAGGCACCCTATGATTTCATAATAAAAAATGGAAAATTGGCTATGGAGATTCCGCGCGGTCAGAAATTCATACAGACACAAAGGGGTTCGACAGGAAAGTCGTTTCGATCCAATCCATTCTTGGGGTCAAATAAGGACAAAGGATATGTCAGTGACCTAGCACGACAAAGCACTCTCCGAGGGCATGGAATGTCTAATTTTTCGGTCAGAATCTCGACAGTAATGTCTCTGTTAGATTCTCCGGTCGAAATACGGGAAAACTCCATTCAATTCTCGATGGAAACGGAGTTTTGCGAATTCTCCCCGGAACTGGAAGATCATTTCGAGATCTTCGAACATATTCGAGGGTTCAATGTGACTATTGTCACTTCGGCCAACACACAAGATGAGACTTTACCACCGTGGAGCGGCTTTTTGCAAAAAGATGAGGGGGAAACCCAGTAAGAGATGTCGGAGAAGCGAAATATACGAGATCACAAACGTAGATTGCTCGCGGCTAAATATGAATTGAGACGAAAGCTTTATAAAGCCTTTTGTAAAGATTCCGATCTTCCTAGTGATATGCGGGACAAACTTCGTTATAAGTTGTCCAAGTTGCCAAGAAATAGTTCCTTTGCACGAGTAAGAAACCGATGTATTTCCACGGGTCGCCCTCGTTCCGTATATGAGTTCTTTCGAATTTCTCGTATCGTTTTTCGTGGATTAGCATCTCGAGGTCCTTTGATGGGCATAAAGAAATCGTCTTGGTAGCAACCGCCAAACCAATAGAACAAGGGTTAGCTCTGCAGCTGGTCCACAAGCAAGGTAAGTAGGTCCATTACCGGCCGGCTCCGGACCGAAAAGACCTAACGGACTAATCCCTTATCTCGGATCGGAGATGCTAACGGGGCGGGAATCGAAGTGGGGGACCTCTCTACCGCCTGTGTCTATCTCCTGTCAAGTATGCTCCCCAGACATAGACTACGTACAGGGTAGTACTCTTGGAAAGATATAATATCACCGCGTGAACATAACATTAAGTTACGAATGTAACTCCCGAGGGATCGACCACTATTCTAAATAAAGTAAGGCGGAGAACTGTTGTTCATTGGAGCGCCGGAGTGCGGAGGTTGTTCCCATCATTGAAGTCAGAGTGTGGGACTGAGCCTTCCGAATGATAAAGAAAAAAAAAGTGCTTAGTTTCGCCAACGCAAATATCATATTGACTTTCTCTCGCCCAACTTCTAAGGATAGATAGAAAAGGTTGGAGAGAGTGACTTTCTGAAATTCTCTCCTTTCTAAAGCTGCGCAAGGCGGCCCCCTCATTAAAGGGTAAAAAGAAGAGGGAACAAGAATTGCCACCCTGGAAACAAGATCCATGACCGAATTACTATCATCTGTTCTTACCGAAATCACTTCTCAGCTCATTCATATAATTGGCGTTGCGGCTAGTCCGCTCATCGTTCTTATAACGTATCGGGCATTTCGCACGAGGGGATGACCGACATGGAAATGGAAAATCGGCTTTGGGACATTTGTTTTGATACGGCCCAATCGCAGATTGAAAGAAGAATTCACGAATTAGTACTTCGTTTTTATGGTGATCACTTTTCTCTTCCGCCTGGACTCACCTTTGAACAAATTGGCATCTACGTTCATAACAATTCAAGGTCCTTGGAGCACCTTCTTCCTATATATCGAAAGATTTCGGAATTAGGTCTCGGGAGTGAGGAATTTCAACAAGTTGTTCAATTAATTGAACACTTTATGTAGGTGAAATTAGAGGTGAGTTCGGTTCGAGAAGTTTTCGCCTTAGTGCAAGCACGTCGTACTTCATACTTTCCCAAGTAAGCAAGTAAACTACCTTTTTATTCGCTTAGTAGCTTAACTCTTTCTACTGGACTTGTTGTTATTCGCAGTTCCCCTAGCTTGCGGGTTATTGTCCACGTCATCTATAAATTCTTTATAGTCTCTGAAGCTGGCTTTCACTGCTCTCTCTTTCGCTGCTACAATTTCTTTAGCACGAGGGAATCAAGACTGAGATTAGGATGATGCCCGAAGGCGCAGGCACACCGAACTAATGAAAGGAAAGATTCACTAATCCGTTCTCGCAAAGTTCTCTTTGATAAGAGGATATGAAAGACTTTCGCCCATTCCCTTTTGGTGATCTATCCTATTAGCTGATTTCAGTCCCTGATTCCAGCTTGTACCAAATTGACTTTGCTGCAAACCGCCTTGACCTTACCTGGGCACTTAAACTATCTTACTCCGCCCCGCGCCAGCAGGGACGGATACAGCTTACCAAACTACCAATAAGTCTTTCTCTGTTCCAGTTTCACTCGTTCGATTACCAGTTCTTTCCTTATAGTGCCAATTTTCCTGCTGAAAAAGCACCATGGGAGGCTATTCCGACTTAAGATATTAAAATGAGAAATTGTGCTGATCTCGTGGCCGTAGAAGAAATCTTTCGTTTTTACGCTTACCAGTTCCTTATCAGAATCTTGATTGAGGAATTTTATATCGGCTTAAAAAGTTATTACTGTTACTGCACCATCGGCTTTCTTCGCTTAACCCGCCGAAACTGTATAATGAAAAGATGGAGTTGATTTGTAAACCTTCTATTCGAACCGTAGAAATGGATACGGTAAAGACTCAACAATAAAACTAAGAGCTAATACCAGGCGAATACCTGCTCCTTACTCTGAGTTCCAGACTCGAGCTTCCTACAATCCTACTATCTTTTTTTCGATTATCTAAGTCATTGCATCCCATTCGTGCACAAGACCATAGATTGTCAACTGATGAAAGAAGTCCTCCCTTACCCTAAGGAAGTTAATTCGGGGATTGATACCGTACTCGCAGCGTAGGGGATGAAAAGGAATGGATCAAAGCCAATCTATGGATCCAGATTGGATGGACTACACAAGATCTCTCCTTTCTTTTCTATAGGATCTCGGGAATTGCTTTAGAGATGGATTCCGCTGTCTAATCCTAAGGATAGTGCGCCTCCTCTGGGGCCCACCTTTCTAATCAACAATAGAAGAGTGCGCCCCCTTTTAGGGGGTTCCTTTCTTTATACCTGGACTGAGACCTCTTTTCCCCAAAAGGAATTAGTATTTAAACTAAAAATCTGTAACAAGCACTTTCGTCGTCGCCTCCTTTCTTTGCCCTCCGGTCCACTCATTGCGGGCAAGGAAAAAAAGAAAGACTGACACAAGCCCCAGCTCCAAAAGAAAAGAGACCGTTGGCATAGATCGAATTACTGAATCGTAGTATACTGCCCACTGGGAGGATAAAAAAGACGGATCTTCGGATTCCTTTTGGGGATTTTTCCCATTACCCTTATGGGATCCCGTTCATTACATTTTGGATTCGTCTTCCGCCTGAAACTAAGAATCCATAGTTCGACTAGTTGAAAGTACGACAAAGGCTCACTCCTAGCTACTAGATATAGATAGGTAAGAAGCCAGCGAAATACAAGTCCAATTATTTCTCTAGTCAAGTTAAAGTCTGATTCCTTTACTACCTGAAGCTGCTAACAAAGAACTTCTATTTCCACGGAATCTATATCCGGACAAAGCCTTCAACTTCCGTCCCACTTCTCTATCTGTCAAATCCCCTTTCTACCTAGGTGTAACCCTTGATAATCCGTCTTCCTAGAAATGCCTCAACCTTCGATCTGAAACCCTTCGACTTCGATCGGCCTAAGAAGCTAAGAAGGAGGATCGTGGTCTTATTTGTTTATCCTACCGTCTCTGGAACTACAGGAAGGCTACGCCCCTTTAGCTACCTGGGTGAGCGCCTCTTGGCATATTCACTCCTAAACCCCTCCACTCATGAACTCTAGGCTGGCTTGAAGAAAGACCTTCCAGGAGCTCTACATCACCACCCTATATATGGGATTGATTGAGCCGGCATTCTTGCTAATTCAATGTGGGAATTCCTACGAACATACCATACATGGACAAATGAGCGGCTACCACATACGAAAGATTGAATAAAAGATCGAAGAGAAGGATCAAAGAGCTGACTAGTTAGAGTCTGGTATGAAGTACTTAGTACTTGTGCTAAGGTAGTTTACTTGCTTACTTGTTAGAGTAAGGAATTTCTTACTAAGCTACTAAGCTTTGGAAGT
>JAVQMF010000015.1:0-27500 GCA_032878935.1 Erythrophleum fordii
AATTGAAGTTGGCCTTAGGTGTAATAGGACTCCCAGTTACTGCGCGCGATCGTATACTGAGGTGCTCCCCGCCGGTTGTTGGAACGACGCGAGCCGGGCCTCAATTCAGAAAGATGAAGGGTCCAAACAAAAGTCAAAATAGGGGGTTAAAAATTCCCCATCTCATTGGGGGCGGAAAACGAATCGACATCTCGATGTGATACAGCCTTTTCTATTTTAGTTGGGAAAGAACGGCGAAGTCCATCCGAACCGTCCAATGAAGAATAAGAGGAGAGCAAAGCGCCAATGGCGCGCGAAGCGCATGCGGAACGGGCACGGAGAAAAATCAGTGTGGAGGATAAGCAGCCGAGCTCATTCCCTTCGCTTCCTGGGCCCAAAGCAGTGCAGTCTTTCCTGGCCAAATCAAGGATTTGGGGCTTCTTGCTACGCTACTTAACTAGATAAATCCATTTTTTTTAGTAATATATATGAATAGAAAGATAGATCCATCCATCTATCCTATCCGATTTAGATTTTTATATCTAAAAAAGAATCGATTTAATTCAACGTTTGATTCAAAGAACTGCGCTTAGCCCCCCCGCTCATGAAACGGCTCTGCTGCAATGGATGGCAGAGGGTCCGTAGTACCCAAAGCACTGGAGTGGTCCAGTAGCCGGGAAGGGGCCTAGAAGTGCCTACTACTACACCACACTACACTTGGCTCTACACATTTACAGAGCTAACCCCTGTCCAGTCCCTGGCAGAGTTAAGGGGGCTTCAATCCTTATTCCTTATCCCCATCTTCGCCCAGGCTAACGGGGCCTTACTTATTCAGGGGGGGGGAGAGTGGAGCCCCGAGAAGCACTGTTGAGAGGAAGATCCTTGGCCCCTCCTCATTCTCTACAGGGTTCCAAACCTTTCTTCAACATAGGTGACAACGAGCGGGGCAGAGATGGAAGAGATCGAACACGAGAATAAGAAGCAAGCTCGCCTTCCTTTTTGATCATTTTGATAGAGAGGGATGGAGAAAGTGGACAAAACAGACTCGCATTTCCCAGTCGAAAAGATGGGTTCCTTTTTCGTCTTGCATTTCTCATCGCGGAAAAAGAATCATATTGAAAACGTTCCTAACCCACCAACCCCTTCCTTCGTAGAGCCGTGTATTGTAAGTGATCCGAACCCGCCCGGAGCGAGTCTCCCATAGAGGCAAGTGCAGTTGGTGAGCCGTATGATGGGCAACTATCTCCTGCGGTTCGGAGAGGACTCAGCTGTTAGTTAGTACCCCCTTTCGGGGTGGACCCTTTCACTCTATTTTATTATATACGCTTAGCGAAAAGAATGTTTTTTGATACACCTAGGACATGGATTTTATATGAACCAATGGATCGTGACAAGTCGTTACTACTAGCAATGACTTCCTCTTTCATTACTTCATCCTTTCCATATCCCTCTCCCTTGTTCTCAGTTACTCATCAAATGGCACTCAGTTCATATCTTTAAGTTCGATCATTGACAAGGTTCAAAGAAAGGGTGGGCCATTGATAAAGAATCGATTCCAAAGCACAATGCTAGCAAATGGCGGGCCTCCGCTTTTCTTTTCATTAATGTATCCCCCCCTTCGGGGTCTGAATCCACAGGCGCTGACTCTGCCATCTCTTTCTGTCTGCTTCCAGAGGTGCTTAAATGGTCATTATCCGGGTGAAGGGATGGACTGGGGTAGGTAGGGATTAGCCCTTCTCAACTCCGACTTTTTCAGTTTCTTGGGGGGATCAGGCCCTCGAAAACACTGGAAATCCCCAGAGTCTGTCTTCGAATCAGGAAGTACCAGCAGATGATGAAGTAGGTCTGGTCACTCGAGCAGAATTTATGGCCATGTTAGATAGAAAGAACCAAGCCGTAAATGAATACTTCGATAAACAGATTCAAGAAATGACCGATAGATATAAACGATAAATTGAACGAGGGAGTCATGGAGGCGTGACTGTGAAACCATACTTGGTACAGTTAACAAGGTTGGTACCTATGTTAACGAAAGGACACATCGAGAGGCTGATAGAGTTATCTTAGATGTCAACCTGTCCTTGTCAGCAACAGTGGCACCGATGGCCAAACAAGTGGCCAGAGATCTGACTTAGAAAGGAATCGAATGACCCTTAGTGCTAAGGCACCCCCAGAGGACTCTAGTACCTCTAGGGCTAATGAATTCCCAAGCCTTAGGGAGAATCGAAGTCCTAACCAGAGGGATAACCCCTTGTTTGAACAAGGAAAACTTTAGGATACCCAACACAAATACAGAATAGGAATTCTCCTCTTTCGAATAACTTGAGTCTACCTTCGAATACCCAGAGTAACCCAGTGACTAGACAGAATGCCCAAGTCCCTACAAATCCTGGGATAGATGCTTCGAATGACCAAGTGACAGGCCAGAATAGTCAGGAAAAAGTCTAGTCAGGGTATAAAAGATAAAGCTAGCTTTAGGAGAGAAACTACAATACAACCGTGCCTAACTCTATCGGTCAAAGAAGCTAAGCGCGAACAGAAGCATCCATGGGCGAGAACTAGAACTGATAGGACGAATACGTGACCAGAGAATGAGATGGGAGGCGTGACTACCGTGCTCTTATGCTGAAAAGTACCTCTTATCCGCCCTAAATGCGAGAATTGCAATGCAAGCGGCGAAACTACTCAAGGAGGCAGCAACAGCTCCTCGAATCTTGTGTTCGGTTGCTAACCACCTGCGCAAGGGCCTTGTTATTTATTTTATAGGGGAGATTAGGGAGATGAGGCAAGGAAGGACCAGCCAAGAATTCGATGTTCGATGATAGAATCTTTGGAATCATTAGCCAAAAGCCGACCTTTTCTTTTGCACTTTAACATTTCAGATACGTTGCTCGACTTGCGCTTTGGCACGCTCGACCGCTCTCCCACCCCAAAACGCGCATCTTGCGGGGAATAACCTCCATCCGTAGAAGCTGCATCCGAAATGGGTAGATCCGATCCAGATTATTCCTCCAAGCTTGACTCTGAGGAAGGGGAAACCCAAGCAACGACCAGCTCATTCACCATAATTTGGTTGGGGCACGGCGGGTATTGAACATCTAAGTGCGAGCCAACCTCCGCTAGTGATCCCTCTTTCCCAGAAACCAATGGTTACGAATCGTTAACGAAAGAACCCCTGACGGAACGGAATGAAAAGCCAAACTTCCAACCCGGCCACATCCTCTAACTCGTCCCATAGATGATCTCTCAAAGCATAATCTTTGGGCGTACAACTCTGTGACAACCCACTGGTGATCCCCGCCGACAAAGCAACATCTAATGGTGACAGAGAACGACCCTGCCATTTCCTCCTTGACATCAATGGTCTTTTTATCCCACACAACATCACAATACCCCAGCACTGCCCTCTGCGTGCAAGGCATGCCGAATTCTATCCCTGCCACCCCAAAGATCTCTAGCAGTCCTCCTGTCAAAAGAATGACGCTTGCTTTCCTAAAGAATCACTATAGACGCTTTACATTTATTAACTAAGCTCTTCAACACGAATCTCCTCTCCCGGTTACCCAGACCTCTCACATTCCACGATTAGATGTTTAGATTCATTGGAAACTACGGGTTTTCCTCCCTCTGGACCTATTAACCTCACTAACCCCCCTTTAGAGTCAGTTGGATCAGAACCAGCAACAGATCCTACTATTAGTTTATGGTCTCTGCCTTTCTTTACTATGTTCCTATCTATGGATCTCGTGTACAAAAATAATCAAAATAAATAGGCTGGTTTAAGGACGGAAGCTCCCGAACCCCGTCGCTCGTCTTATGGAGACGTGTGTGTGCCAGGGGAATGGAGGGCAGTGGGGAGATAAGCTCTTTTGAGCTACAGTTTATGCATATTCCTAGATTGCGGATCTACTGTTGGAAGCTCCTGTTTTCGCTGTCTACTCTCTATATGGGCCCCCCTATACCAGTTTTCAGGGATGACACCTAAGGCTGAGTCAGTTTGCAAAGGGGACCCTAGTTTAAGGAGAGGAACGCTCAATGCGCCCCATTCCCTTCCACAACCGGACTCGTTTATTTACCCTAGTTATCAAGCCTTCGCCAGTGGCTCATAATCTTCCACTTAGAATCTTGTATACGGAATAATCTCGGCTTAAGCGCTCATAGGGCATTTGCCTTAAGAAAGTACGTTTCCCTTTTCACTTGCTTCCTCCCGTCTTTTAGTCGAGTAGCTCTTCTCGGTTGCTCAACCGCTTATCCTTGAGGCTGCCCACCTTTCCTTTTGAAAGGTTCTGTTAGGTGGTTCTTAGTAGCAGTCGGAAACCTTTTCTTCTTTTACTTCACATAGCTTTTCGTCCCAATCCCAAGTGGAATACCAAAAGCAGGAGTTGGTGGTGTCATGATTATAGATTACGCGTTCTGGGATCATCAAATGTCGTATCACATGACGACGAAATCACTCACGTGCAGTTCGTTCTCAGTAGCCTACGTCCTTTCGGAACCTAGGAATCTATGTTCAGAAAAAAGCCCAGCTTGCTATAGTCCTATAACCAAGCAGTCAAAAGAGGGTAATAACTAAAAGCTGTCCGATCCAATGCAATCTCATTCACTACTTGTAAACCTGCGAAAAATGCGAAAGGAGCGTTGATATTGAGTTTAGGGCGGGAGGCCCGGGTAGAAGGGCTGTTTACGGAGAGCTGGGAGTTTTCGAGGGGATATATATTTTTTAGAAAAAAGAAGTCTTGGCTAAGCCTTAGGCTAGTGAGTCCAAAGAGGCAGAGTCAAAGCAAGGCAATGTTAATTGGCATACTTCACTAAATCAGTCTAAGCCGGAAAGCAGGCAAAGTATAGCTGCCTATTCGATTCCCTGCTCCCTTCCTGAACAGTTTGTGTTCTGGGGTGATTGACCTTTTAAGTGGATAACCATTTCCCACTGTCTTTGATTCGGCTAAGGGGCCAGTGCCTTGAGTTCTTTCAGTTCCTTCCGTTGAAGGATATCGAGGAGCTGGCTTTTTCGGCTGCAGGAGTGAAAGATCTCATAGATACGAGACACCAACCATATCTATGAAATTCTTTGCAGAGTACTTCTTCCTAGGCCCATATCGGACATTCAGTCAGTTCAATTCCCAGCCTTAGGTCACTTCTTGAGCTCCTCATTCACAATGGCTTAAGAGTTATGAAGGTTACTGTCTGTCCTAAAGGAAAGGAATAAAACACTAAATTCAGTCTTTTTAACCCTTCTTTGTCTTCCCCACTTTCAGGATCAATGCCCGCCTTCTTGTACTGATGTGCTTTTTTTCTTTTAATGACTGGCTTTCGCCTAGAATCATACATCCACTCAGAATTCCGGGTATCCTTCATATGGGATACCATGCTAGTTTCCCTCTCGGACCAGTCCTTCATCCGATCCTAGTGCCTTGCCTTTTTCGCCTCTTCCAACTCCCAAGACTTGGATGATGACTTACCGGTTTAGGACTTACCATCTTCGGATCAACCAGTCATATATTCTTTAACCGTCTTCTAAGCCCGAGCGAGATGATCAGATATGGTCTGAAGGTACCCGATCAGCAATTTAAGGTATTGTCTCTACCAATCAATTGCACTTGATCTTTCTAGCAGCTTACTGGACAAGATTGTATGGGCAGTACCGGAACGTGCCGCCTTGAGCTTGGTTCCGAGATTCTAGTCTACTTCCGTACATCAGTGATTTCGAGCGTTACTGAAAAGCAAGGGCATTTTGGAAAATACCCTACTAAAGGGTCTTCTTTTGAAGATTCCTTTGGTGGTCACCGGTGGGTTAACGAAAGAAATCTGTCTTGGTGTTCATCACCTGGTTAAACAGGTAGTAAAGTTAGGCCGTCGATCAGGGTGGCTGTATGTTGCACTTTACTGTAAACAAGCATCAACATGCTTGATGCAGTATTCTTCTTCTACTCACCCTAAGAGGTTGACCGAACTATCGGTTCCCATCTCTCTCACGAGGACGGGACTCCCAAGGATCATTCCCCGTTTCACCGTAAGGTGATCCGTAGGCGTGATGATCGAGCAGATATAGTAGTAAAGTTGTATCTTTCTTTACTATGGCAAAAATCAAAAAATTGGCTAAGAAAGTGGATAGATCAACTTTCTCTTCTATCTCTACTCCCCTTCTAATGTGAAGGCCTTGGCTACCGATGCTGCGAATTCTTTTGATTTATTCAAAGAATTACTGCAAAGGTATGTTCCGTCTATCTCTAGTATTCCTTTGCTACAAGGAATTACTTGGGATCCGACCTGGAAGGCCACACCATCTAAGATGAAGCCTATCCGATTGAAGGGCTCTCGTCGTAAGAAAGGAGTTAAATCTGTCTTCCGAGCCTTCCCCTTTGAAATCCATTCTTGGTTTCAACTTGCTGAGTCTCGGAATCAGTTCAGTGGACGTCAACAAGCTAATTGGTTAGGCGCGTTGTGGTTTCCTTGGACGAGGTATTGTTTTGACCCTAACAACGAACTCATCTCGCAGATAGGTTGTTCTGCATTTGAGGAAGCTGTTAGAGTAGGACATCCTTGTCCAGAGTTTGCTGAGGTTATGCCCAGCCTCGGCCGACTAGGTCAGTCTATAGAGGGGGGGGGAAGCGTAGGATATTTACCATAGGTAACTGGGTTATCCCGCGTGTTTTACATCCCCTTCATAAGTGGTGTATGACGGTTCTGTCGACACTCCCTATGGATGGGACTTTCAACCAAACCGCTCCGGTGGAACGGTTGGCAGGCTCATCTATAACGTATTCTGTAGATCTTAAGGAAAGCAACCAATCTTATAGCCTTCGTGACCAATACCTTATTAGTCAAGGTCACTTCACTCAATCTAGAGGATTTCTTTCTATTTGGCTCTATATGGCCTTAGAACGCGTTTTCTTGTCCTCATGTGGAGAATCTTACATATGAAGAAAGAAAGGTTGTTTTCTCAGTAAGAAGATAGCTGTCTGCCTGGATCTAGTCCATGAAGAAAGACCTTTTACGTTTCGCTCTAGTGACATAGTTCCTTGTTCTATCAAACAAGCATCTTCCCTTACAGGACAGCATATATATCATCCTCTCCAACCAGTCCTCATATAAGATATCTACTTCGTGCGAGCAGCTTAACGCTCCATTCACTGACTTACGTACCTCTCCCGTTGAAAGAGTAAACATTGAATCTATCAATTATGTTAGCACTAGAAGCTATCTTTCAAGATTAGCAATAGTATAATGAATTCAACAATTCCATGAGCGGTGGGTGGAGCGGGAAGAGATCCAGTTGCGATGGAAGTGACGGTACCAGACGAGTTAACCCGAGGCAATGCGTTTTGCTTTTGACTTGCCGATTACCGATGGAGAGGAGGCTATGCACATAGAATAGCCAGAGCCGAAGAGGAGATTCGTTCAATAGCCAGACGAGAGGCCATAAGAACCATTCGACAGAGCAGACCTGTGAACAGATCATCAACCACCTCAGGAAATCAAGAAATTAAAGTAAACCTCAACCGTGATTATTGGTTTAAAAGAAACACGGAATCGGAATTGGCTTATGACCAATGTTCATTCCCTTATTGACTTAAAGAACCGAGAAGAACAATCAAAGACATACTTCCGTTAAGAAGGAATTCACCATTTGCATTCGATCGATAAGCCTAGCTTCAGATTGTTAGCCAGATTACCAGAGGTGATTAGTGGCCTGAAAGCTGTTGGAGACAAAGAGGAGGAAAAATGCAGCTCGAGCTTTGCGAGAGGATTGAAGCTTGCTAGTATTCCTTCAGAGACTTTCTTTTTTATTTCTATTTCTGGCTTGCCCGGGGGGCTTACAGAGGCATTCAACTTGACGGAGGGCTGTAAACAAATAGTCTCTTTAGTCCCATCCCTACCAAACTCTATGGATTTTCCTTAGTTGCTCTTAACCCTGCTCTCAAGTTAGCTCGGTACGGATGGGAGGATCGGAGGCTATGGTGGGACGTATGGCACTATCTGATTCATGGGAGTGGGAGCCGAGGACACGGCCGGTACTGCAGGAGGTTTTCTTCGGATCTCTTCCTCGTAGTGATCTACAGGTTCAGGAACTGCGGGCTGATTCTGAACTGGAGGGGGTACTGGGTCTACAGGTCTAGCATCTGCTACTCTTGGTTGGCTTTGTGGTTGTGGATCTGTGTCCCCTTTTCCAGGGTGGTAGATGGAGGGTTTGTTCCTTGAGCAGCAGGTGCAGCCAGGGTATTTCCGATGGCTACCTGCGAGGTCAATTGTGCTAGCATCCGGGAAATCTCAGCTAGTTGACGGCTAACTGCCTCGTTAGAAAGTTGCTGATTTGCCGGGGCTGTAGGGTTCAGCTGGTGGTTAGAGCCAGTGGACTCTTCATTGTCCCCATCATAGAGAGGGTTCCTGGTGCCTCGGTGACTGGCGTTGTTGGCCATGATCTCTGGGTCTGATTTACCAAGGCGTTCTAGGTTCTCTATTCTGACTAACTTCCTGGACGGGCCTCTAGTAGATGACTGTCTAATAGGGAAAGCTCTTTTACTCTTAGCTCTCGCCCTACCATGTCAGATAGAATCTCTAGCCCCAAGGTCCATCTATTCTATTATATTATTCCTTAGACGACTTACAATCTAGTTAGACTTACCAGGAAAATCTATCTCTTAGCGTTAACCTATAGTCGTCCTACCTATCCATATTACTAGCCTTCTTATAGCTATTTTACTCTCAACTCTCATGGAAATCAATGTATCTATTAGCGCTTGACCTATATGGATAACTCCCACTCGCTTGCCTAAAATATCTAGCCTAAGAGACTGCCACGAAGGCGAATGCGGGTACGGGAATGAAACAACTGTAATGACTCCTAAAATGCCAATATCCAGAAGTGGACTCTGAGCCGGCCTACCAACTTTCCCTGACCAGAGTAAGGGGCAGGGCTAAGGGGGGCGTAGGGTGCCTATCGTTGCAAGATCCACCCAGAATAATGGTTAGCAGCCATTCGACGGGAGCGGACAGAGTCCCGGGGTTTCAATACACAATCTTTCTCAACCGCGCTCTCGGAAAAGAGTTGCCTACCGGGGGAAGGATCAAGTCGAGGGTAGTTCCATGTAAGGGATTCGGGCAATACACCTTACGAGACTCAGCGAATCCTTCACTACTAGATATGGAATAGTATAGCTCACAGAGCCATATCTGACCCAGGTTCTATAGAGTTTTATATGAGAAGCTCACGATCAGGTTAGGGGGGAATCCATGCTCCAAGAGTGACTATCATAGCTGCTAAGTTAGTACGCAAGCATTGGAACCGGAACTGGAACACTCACAAAAACAGAGGGGAGCGGGGGGAGGCCTACTAAATCCATGGGTCCGGAGAGAGCCAGGAGCGGCGGCAATGCTCGGGGAATGGTTAGTGCGGTGCCATGGGGTAGCACGGGAGGGCAGAGGGATCCAAGCCACTCTACTTGGTCGTTGGGGAGACAGTTTGCTAGGCTGTCTGGATAGAAAGAAACCTACCTATTCCGCTTCCCTTGGATAGGAGCGCCATTCCGGTTCGTCAGGTAGCTGAACCTAACTGGCCCATCCGGCATCCATTGTTGGATGATAGATTCATGGTCGCTAAGCAACCATTTGACCACCTCTCATTACCATTTTGAAGGAATAGAGTTCATAAGTTACGGCGCTAGAGGGTAGCTCCCGTCGGAATCCGTTTACCAGGGTGATAGCTAGCAAGGCTATTTCGATAGAAGTCAACTGGGTCGATTCCTTATATACGATAGCATCACGCCTTTCACCAAGCCGACCCTCAATGTGGATGAAGCCGCTTATTTTGCGTTGACTTCCGGGAGATGATATGTATATCAACGTAGAAAAGATTTAGTGAAAATTAGATCTACCCTTTTCTTATATATGCAACCACCGGTGCCAGTTTTAGGGCTCAATCAAGGAAGGCAGACCTCGGAAGCAATACAAGATAAGGTTCGTCAGACTTTATCCTTCCTCCGGGTCAGTTGCAAATGCTAGTCATTCGCTCTTCCGACAAGAGCTCAAGGGCTTTTCTTATACGCCTACCTATATTAGTAGTAGGTGGGATCCCCTTCCACTTCCGATGTAGCTCATATGATTAAGGGACCTAACTCACAGTCCAGTCCTACGATAGCCGCTGCTTCAGCCAGGTCAGATTGCCGGAAAGTAAGGATGTGGGGAGATGAACTGCTTAATGATGTAAAATGCGCAAGGGTTGAGCGATGGAGGAGAGCAAAGCTACCTTGAGGTTGGTAGCTGATGAAAGCCTTTAGGTGGAAGTGTTCATAGCCTTAAGTTAAGGAAATATTACCAAATGAATAAGGGTTAACCGAATAATGCGCTGAAAAGATGACAGAGCGAAGTTTGTCGTAGACAAAGGGTTGGTGTAACTAACTGAGCCGATAGGCAATTTCGGACTATTTATAAGACAGTATACCTCGACGGTAAGAACTAGAGGAATGAAGTAGCTCGACTAGAGGAGATCCCTACTTAATTAAGCCTTTTTCTTTCCGAGGAAAATGGACAGCAAAGCACAGGGCTCAGCACTCAAACTGTATAGGTTTCCGCATTTGGAGGGACAACTACGGCTTATCCATAAGCAAGGGCCTGGCCTGAAACTGACTAAAAAGATACCGCCCCAGCTGAATAAGTATACTAGTAGAGTAGTCTCCTGTAGAGAAAGAAGATTAGATAGGCGAAGGGGAACAAAGCTATTTATTCTCTAGAATCTTAAGATAAATCTATCTATTATCATTAGCTCTTTCAGGGAAATACCTATATCTTACTGGTAGGGATGGAACAGAACTCCCAGAAAGGAAAACTTCCACTACCCCAGCTTTTGACCTTGACCTAACCCTTTAACAACCTAGACCTAGCTATTAACCTGTGCCTGCCCTAGCCGTCTTTGATCTAGCTGGCTTGAGAAAATGGAGAAAGAAAATCCCAGACTACCTAAAAGCGGGACCACCCACAGGACTTCACACCAGGAAGCACTCGGCGGCTGTAATGTAAACATTTATGTATACGTAGAAGAGGGATAAAAAGAGTCCTATCCTAAGATAAAGTAAACTCCTCCCCCAACAGATCGAGTTATCTCATCCCTTGCTCCCTTGGGGACCAGATACTCAGACCTAGGCAGGCAGGAAACACACTCCCTCTTCCAAAGTCGAGCTTTTTCCTTTTTAAGAAAAGCATAAGGGGGGCTGAGAATGAGGTAAAGGTCTCTATCGATTTTAGACGGCCGTGGACTCGTAAATAGACCGGCATTCAAAGCAGGAGAAAGGCGGGTTCGATTACAAGTTTTAGATGGGCCGGATGCGCAGCATGCTCAGGCCCTTTCTAATTACCAGCCACCGTACGCAGAATGGGTTGATAGTGAATGGTATCCGGACAGCTATACCATCCCCAACTTCTGCATGTACGCCGGAAAGGGGTGCCCATTTTACGGCCCGTTGTGGAAACTCGGCGACCAATCAAGCCTTGCTTCTAAAGCAGTTTCCTCTGTCTCTGAAAGGAAATGCGCTTGAATGGTATATGGCAATTCCTCCCCGCTCCGTGGCCGATTGGGACACGATGGCTACGACATTCTTCTGGGCGTACTACCGTAAGCGCACTACCGGGATCCGACGCCGCTTCTTGTCTTGGGAAAGATGCCTCGAAATTTCAAGGCCAAGCGCGAAGAAACTCGTGCCATGGTAGGACCAGTGGATGAAGCCATCGCTATACTCCTCTACTAAAAGCCTAACGGAGACCAGCGCCCTATAAGCCCGCCATATGCTGCGGAGGTAGGTAGACTAAACCCCCTTTCCGATAAGGGTACCAGTTACCCAGCTTAAAAATAGTTAGAGGCTTCGGCTTTTGTCAATACCTGTCCATTTCCTGTTGTGGGCTGGGTTGTCAGGAAGTGAGCCCGAAAGGGGCGTCCAGACGCGGGTCGAGTATGAATGCTTCCTTTTTCCAAACAAGCTTTACTATTTATTCCTTTTCCACCGACCTTGGCTATTTTGAGCTGCGGGTACCTGATTGTTTTGCCTAAGAGCTCCACCTCTGGTCGGATAAGGAAAATAGTGCCCGGCGCTCCCTCCATTACAATAAGAGCAATGCCATACCTGCCTTTCCTCTGACTACCTATGGAGGGATTGTTTTCCTGCTCTTCATAAAGGCAAGACAACTTCTTCGCCTAGGGTGATAGCACTGTAGAAATTTGAATTGTACCTCCGGATCGGATAAGCTGATACTCCTTTTTTGATCAGGGAACTCCATCACAAGACAGGCTTGTTCCTTTGAGGACCTGGATTTGCCTGGCTTCAACTCCAGCCTTCTGAAAAAAGCTCTTGACTCTATTTTGGGTCCTGGGTATTTATATCGTTGGAAGACAATCTATTTCTTAGAGATGTCCTGGATAAATTCAACTCAGAATATCCTCATCACCTTTTTTTTATTTTTGAGCAAGCAGGAACTACGAAAAGGTTGTTTTCAGGGCTAAGGGCTAAAGCCCCTCCTCTGCTCTTTCCTAGTTTTGTTTGGTTTGGAATTGAATTTATTTTCATCTCTAAGAAAAAAAAAAAAAAGGCTGCGTGCCGGGTCAAAGCAAAGGCCACTATTTACAAGTCCAGGACAAGCCTGCAAATGAGAAGATGCTGAGATAGAAAGCTTTCCCTTAGCCCTCGGCTTTAGAGGAAAAAGGGAACCATTTTCACTCGTAAGGCCGACATGGAGCCATGCGCATGATTCCAGTTGTCCTCACCCAAGCGGTATTATTCCTTCGTGAGTGAACCACGATGCCGAGATGAGAAAGGAAAGGCAAGGGGATCTTGGAAGAGAGTCCGGAGACGCCAAGAAGGGCGTAAGGATCAAACAGAAGGCAAAGCGCCAGAAGGTCTATGATGTGGATAGACCGAGTTCGGAGTCAGACATCCCGGAACCACCTAATCCCATCCATAGGCACTTAGTCAGAAGGATAAGGGGACCAGGTATGGCATTGCTCTATTGTAATGGAGTTCGGTGCGCCGGGCACACTGCTTATCCGCCATCCGGAGGTACCGAATCAGTGCTATCACCTACGAAGAAGTTGTCTTGCTTTATGAAGAGCAGGAAAACAATCAGGTAGTCAGGAAAGGCAGAAAGTAAGAAAGGGTGGAGCCTTAGTTACCCGCAGCTCAAATAGCCAAGGTCGGTGGAAAAGGAATAGTAAAGCTTGTTTGGAAAAAGGAAGCATTCATACTCGACCCGCGTCTGGACGCCCCTTTCGGGCTCACTTCCTGACAACCCAGCCCACAACAGGAAATGGACAGGTATTGACAAAAGCCGAAGCCTCTAACTATTTTTAAGCTGGGTAACTGGTACCCTTATCGGAAAGGGGGTTTAGTCTACCTACCTCCGCAGCATATGGCGGGCTTATAGGGCGCTGGTCTCCGTTAGGCTTTTAGTAGAGGAGTATAGCGATGGCTTCATCCACTGGTCCTACCATGGCACGAGTTTCTTCGCGCTTGGCCTTGAAATTTCGAGGCATCTTTCCCAAGACAAGAAGCGGCGTCGGATCCCGGTAGTGCGCTTACGGTAGTACGCCCAGAAGAATGTCGTAGCCATCGTGTCCCAATCGGCCACGGAGCGGGGAGGAATTGCCATATACCATTCAAGCGCATTTCCTTTCAGAGACAGAGGAAACTGCTTTAGAAGCAAGGCTTGATTGGTCGCCGAGTTTCCACAACGGGCCGTAAAATGGGCACCCCTTTCCGGCGTACATGCAGAAGTTGGGGATGGTATAGCTGTCCGGATACCATTCACTATCAACCCATTCTGCGTACGGTGGCTGGTAATTAGAAAGGGCCTGAGCATGCTGCGCATCCGGCCCATCTAAAACTTGTAATCGAACCCGCCTTTCTCCTGCTTTGAATGCCGGTCTATTTACGAGTCCACGGCCGTCTAAAATCGATAGAGACCTTTACCTCATTCTCAGCCCCCCTTATGCTTTTCTTAAAAAGGAAAAAGCTCGACTTTGGAAGAGGGAGTGTGTTTCCTGCCTGCCTAGGTCTGAGTATCTGGTCCCCAAGGGAGCAAGGGATGAGATAACTCGATCTGTTGGGGGAGGAGTTTACTTTATCTTAGGATAGGACTCTTTTTATCCCTCTTCTACGTATACATAAATGTTTACATTACAGCCGCCGAGTGCTTCCTGGTGTGAAGTCCTGTGGGTGGTCCCGCTTTTAGGTAGTCTGGGATTTTCTTTCTCCATTTTCTCAAGCCAGCTAGATCAAAGACGGCTAGGGCAGGCACAGGTTAATAGCTAGGTCTAGGTTGTTAAAGGGTTAGGTCAAGGTCAAAAGCTGGGGTAGTGGAAGTTTTCCTTTCTGGGAGTTCTGTTCCATCCCTACCAGTAAGATATAGGTATTTCCCTGAAAGAGCTAATGATAATAGATAGATTTATCTTAAGATTCTAGAGAATAAATAGCTTTGTTCCCCTTCGCCTATCTAATCTTCTTTCTCTACAGGAGACTACTCTACTAGTATACTTATTCAGCTGGGGCGGTATCTTTTTAGTCAGTTTCAGGCCAGGCCCTTGCTTATGGATAAGCCGTAGTTGTCCCTCCAAATGCGGAAACCTATACAGTTTGAGTGCTGAGCCCTGTGCTTTGCTGTCCATTTTCCTCGGAAAGAAAAAGGCTTAATTAAGTAGGGATCTCCTCTAGTCGAGCTACTTCATTCCTCTAGTTCTTACCGTCGAGGTATACTGTCTTATAAATAGTCCGAAATTGCCTATCGGCTCAGTTAGTTACACCAACCCTTTGTCTACGACAAACTTCGCTCTGTCATCTTTTCAGCGCATTATTCGGTTAACCCTTATTCATTTGGTAATATTTCCTTAACTTAAGGCTATGAACACTTCCACCTAAAGGCTTTCATCAGCTACCAACCTCAAGGTAGCTTTGCTCTCCTCCATCGCTCAACCCTTGCGCATTTTACATCATTAAGCAGTTCATCTCCCCACATCCTTACTTTCCGGCAATCTGACCTGGCTGAAGCAGCGGCTATCGTAGGACTGGACTGTGAGTTAGGTCCCTTAATCATATGAGCTACATCGGAAGTGGAAGGGGATCCCACCTACTACTAATATAGGTAGGCGTATAAGAAAAGCCCTTGAGCTCTTGTCGGAAGAGCGAATGACTAGCATTTGCAACTGACCCGGAGGAAGGATAAAGTCTGACGAACCTTATCTTGTATTGCTTCCGAGGTCTGCCTTCCTTGATTGAGCCCTAAAACTGGCACCGGTGGTTGCATATATAAGAAAAGGGTAGATCTAATTTTCACTAAATCTTTTCTACGTTGATATACATATCATCTCCCGGAAGTCAACGCAAAATAAGCGGCTTCATCCACATTGAGGGTCGGCTTGGTGAAAGGCGTGATGCTATCGTATATAAGGAATCGACCCAGTTGACTTCTATCGAAATAGCCTTGCTAGCTATCACCCTGGTAAACGGATTCCGACGGGAGCTACCCTCTAGCGCCGTAACTTATGAACTCTATTCCTTCAAAATGGTAATGAGAGGTGGTCAAATGGTTGCTTAGCGACCATGAATCTATCATCCAACAATGGATGCCGGATGGGCCAGTTAGGTTCAGCTACCTGACGAACCGGAATGGCGCTCCTATCCAAGGGAAGCGGAATAGGTAGGTTTCTTTCTATCCAGACAGCCTAGCAAACTGTCTCCCCAACGACCAAGTAGAGTGGCTTGGATCCCTCTGCCCTCCCGTGCTACCCCATGGCACCGCACTAACCATTCCCCGAGCATTGCCGCCGCTCCTGGCTCTCTCCGGACCCATGGATTTAGTAGGCCTCCCCCCGCTCCCCTCTGTTTTTGTGAGTGTTCCAGTTCCGGTTCCAATGCTTGCGTACTAACTTAGCAGCTATGATAGTCACTCTTGGAGCATGGATTCCCCCCTAACCTGATCGTGAGCTTCTCATATAAAACTCTATAGAACCTGGGTCAGATATGGCTCTGTGAGCTATACTATTCCATATCTAGTAGTGAAGGATTCGCTGAGTCTCGTAAGGTGTATTGCCCGAATCCCTTACATGGAACTACCCTCGACTTGATCCTTCCCCCGGTAGGCAACTCTTTTCCGAGAGCGCGGTTGAGAAAGATTGTGTATTGAAACCCCGGGACTCTGTCCGCTCCCGTCGAATGGCTGCTAACCATTATTCTGGGTGGATCTTGCAACGATAGGCACCCTACGCCCCCCTTAGCCCTGCCCCTTACTCTGGTCAGGGAAAGTTGGTAGGCCGGCTCAGAGTCCACTTCTGGATATTGGC
Source organism: Erythrophleum fordii (assembly GCA_032878935.1). Taxonomy (NCBI): domain Eukaryota; kingdom Viridiplantae; phylum Streptophyta; class Magnoliopsida; order Fabales; family Fabaceae; genus Erythrophleum; species Erythrophleum fordii. The sequence goes on from JAVQMF010000015.1 coordinate 16,295, forward strand.
ATTTTAGGAGTCATTACAGTTGTTTCATTCCCGTACCCGCATTCGCCTTCGTGGCAGTCTCTTAGGCTAGATATTTTAGGCAAGCGAGTGGGAGTTATCCATATAGGTCAAGCGCTAATAGATACATTGATTTCCATGAGAGTTGAGAGTAAAATAGCTATAAGAAGGCTAGTAATATGGATAGGTAGGACGACTATAGGTTAACGCTAAGAGATAGATTTTCCTGGTAAGTCTAACTAGATTGTAAGTCGTCTAAGGAATAATATAATAGAATAGATGGACCTTGGGGCTAGAGATTCTATCTGACATGGTAGGGCGAGAGCTAAGAGTAAAAGAGCTTTCCCTATTAGACAGTCATCTACTAGAGGCCCGTCCAGGAAGTTAGTCAGAATAGAGAACCTAGAACGCCTTGGTAAATCAGACCCAGAGATCATGGCCAACAACGCCAGTCACCGAGGCACCAGGAACCCTCTCTATGATGGGGACAATGAAGAGTCCACTGGCTCTAACCACCAGCTGAACCCTACAGCCCCGGCAAATCAGCAACTTTCTAACGAGGCAGTTAGCCGTCAACTAGCTGAGATTTCCCGGATGCTAGCACAATTGACCTCGCAGGTAGCCATCGGAAATACCCTGGCTGCACCTGCTGCTCAAGGAACAAACCCTCCATCTACCACCCTGGAAAAGGGGACACAGATCCACAACCACAAAGCCAACCAAGAGTAGCAGATGCTAGACCTGTAGACCCAGTACCCCCTCCAGTTCAGAATCAGCCCGCAGTTCCTGAACCTGTAGATCACTACGAGGAAGAGATCCGAAGAAAACCTCCTGCAGTACCGGCCGTGTCCTCGGCTCCCACTCCCATGAATCAGATAGTGCCATACGTCCCACCATAGCCTCCGATCCTCCCATCCGTACCGAGCTAACTTGAGAGCAGGGTTAAGAGCAACTAAGGAAAATCCATAGAGTTTGGTAGGGATGGGACTAAAGAGACTATTTGTTTACAGCCCTCCGTCAAGTTGAATGCCTCTGTAAGCCCCCCGGGCAAGCCAGAAATAGAAATAAAAAAGAAAGTCTCTGAAGGAATACTAGCAAGCTTCAATCCTCTCGCAAAGCTCGAGCTGCATTTTTCCTCCTCTTTGTCTCCAACAGCTTTCAGGCCACTAATCACCTCTGGTAATCTGGCTAACAATCTGAAGCTAGGCTTATCGATCGAATGCAAATGGTGAATTCCTTCTTAACGGAAGTATGTCTTTGATTGTTCTTCTCGGTTCTTTAAGTCAATAAGGGAATGAACATTGGTCATAAGCCAATTCCGATTCCGTGTTTCTTTTAAACCAATAATCACGGTTGAGGTTTACTTTAATTTCTTGATTTCCTGAGGTGGTTGATGATCTGTTCACAGGTCTGCTCTGTCGAATGGTTCTTATGGCCTCTCGTCTGGCTATTGAACGAATCTCCTCTTCGGCTCTGGCTATTCTATGTGCATAGCCTCCTCTCCATCGGTAATCGGCAAGTCAAAAGCAAAACGCATTGCCTCGGGTTAACTCGTCTGGTACCGTCACTTCCATCGCAACTGGATCTCTTCCCGCTCCACCCACCGCTCATGGAATTGTTGAATTCATTATACTATTGCTAATCTTGAAAGATAGCTTCTAGTGCTAACATAATTGATAGATTCAATGTTTACTCTTTCAACGGGAGAGGTACGTAAGTCAGTGAATGGAGCGTTAAGCTGCTCGCACGAAGTAGATATCTTATATGAGGACTGGTTGGAGAGGATGATATATATGCTGTCCTGTAAGGGAAGATGCTTGTTTGATAGAACAAGGAACTATGTCACTAGAGCGAAACGTAAAAGGTCTTTCTTCATGGACTAGATCCAGGCAGACAGCTATCTTCTTACTGAGAAAACAACCTTTCTTTCTTCATATGTAAGATTCTCCACATGAGGACAAGAAAACGCGTTCTAAGGCCATATAGAGCCAAATAGAAAGAAATCCTCTAGATTGAGTGAAGTGACCTTGACTAATAAGGTATTGGTCACGAAGGCTATAAGATTGGTTGCTTTCCTTAAGATCTACAGAATACGTTATAGATGAGCCTGCCAACCGTTCCACCGGAGCGGTTTGGTTGAAAGTCCCATCCATAGGGAGTGTCGACAGAACCGTCATACACCACTTATGAAGGGGATGTAAAACACGCGGGATAACCCAGTTACCTATGGTAAATATCCTACGCTTCCCCCCCACCCTCTATAGACTGACCTAGTCGGCCGAGGCTGGGCATAACCTCAGCAAACTCTGGACAAGGATGTCCTACTCTAACAGCTTCCTCAAATGCAGAACAACCTATCTGCGAGATGAGTTCGTTGTTAGGGTCAAAACAATACCTCGTCCAAGGAAACCACAACGCGCCTAACCAATTAGCTTGTTGACGTCCACTGAACTGATTCCGAGACTCAGCAAGTTGAAACCAAGAATGGATTTCAAAGGGGAAGGCTCGGAAGACAGATTTAACTCCTTTCTTACGACGAGAGCCCTTCAATCGGATAGGCTTCATCTTAGATGGTGTGGCCTTCCAGGTCGGATCCCAAGTAATTCCTTGTAGCAAAGGAATACTAGAGATAGACGGAACATACCTTTGCAGTAATTCTTTGAATAAATCAAAAGAATTCGCAGCATCGGTAGCCAAGGCCTTCACATTAGAAGGGGAGTAGAGATAGAAGAGAAAGTTGATCTATCCACTTTCTTAGCCAATTTTTTGATTTTTGCCATAGTAAAGAAAGATACAACTTTACTACTATATCTGCTCGATCATCACGCCTACGGATCACCTTACGGTGAAACGGGGAATGATCCTTGGGAGTCCCGTCCTCGTGAGAGAGATGGGAACCGATAGTTCGGTCAACCTCTTAGGGTGAGTAGAAGAAGAATACTGCATCAAGCATGTTGATGCTTGTTTACAGTAAAGTGCAACATACAGCCACCCTGATCGACGGCCTAACTTTACTACCTGTTTAACCAGGTGATGAACACCAAGACAGATTTCTTTCGTTAACCCACCGGTGACCACCAAAGGAATCTTCAAAAGAAGACCCTTTAGTAGGGTATTTTCCAAAATGCCCTTGCTTTTCAGTAACGCTCGAAATCACTGATGTACGGAAGTAGACTAGAATCTCGGAACCAAGCTCAAGGCGGCACGTTCCGGTACTGCCCATACAATCTTGTCCAGTAAGCTGCTAGAAAGATCAAGTGCAATTGATTGGTAGAGACAATACCTTAAATTGCTGATCGGGTACCTTCAGACCATATCTGATCATCTCGCTCGGGCTTAGAAGACGGTTAAAGAATATATGACTGGTTGATCCGAAGATGGTAAGTCCTAAACCGGTAAGTCATCATCCAAGTCTTGGGAGTTGGAAGAGGCGAAAAAGGCAAGGCACTAGGATCGGATGAAGGACTGGTCCGAGAGGGAAACTAGCATGGTATCCCATATGAAGGATACCCGGAATTCTGAGTGGATGTATGATTCTAGGCGAAAGCCAGTCATTAAAAGAAAAAAAGCACATCAGTACAAGAAGGCGGGCATTGATCCTGAAAGTGGGGAAGACAAAGAAGGGTTAAAAAGACTGAATTTAGTGTTTTATTCCTTTCCTTTAGGACAGACAGTAACCTTCATAACTCTTAAGCCATTGTGAATGAGGAGCTCAAGAAGTGACCTAAGGCTGGGAATTGAACTGACTGAATGTCCGATATGGGCCTAGGAAGAAGTACTCTGCAAAGAATTTCATAGATATGGTTGGTGTCTCGTATCTATGAGATCTTTCACTCCTGCAGCCGAAAAAGCCAGCTCCTCGATATCCTTCAACGGAAGGAACTGAAAGAACTCAAGGCACTGGCCCCTTAGCCGAATCAAAGACAGTGGGAAATGGTTATCCACTTAAAAGGTCAATCACCCCAGAACACAAACTGTTCAGGAAGGGAGCAGGGAATCGAATAGGCAGCTATACTTTGCCTGCTTTCCGGCTTAGACTGATTTAGTGAAGTATGCCAATTAACATTGCCTTGCTTTGACTCTGCCTCTTTGGACTCACTAGCCTAAGGCTTAGCCAAGACTTCTTTTTTCTAAAAAATATATATCCCCTCGAAAACTCCCAGCTCTCCGTAAACAGCCCTTCTACCCGGGCCTCCCGCCCTAAACTCAATATCAACGCTCCTTTCGCATTTTTCGCAGGTTTACAAGTAGTGAATGAGATTGCATTGGATCGGACAGCTTTTAGTTATTACCCTCTTTTGACTGCTTGGTTATAGGACTATAGCAAGCTGGGCTTTTTTCTGAACATAGATTCCTAGGTTCCGAAAGGACGTAGGCTACTGAGAACGAACTGCACGTGAGTGATTTCGTCGTCATGTGATACGACATTTGATGATCCCAGAACGCGTAATCTATAATCATGACACCACCAACTCCTGCTTTTGGTATTCCACTTGGGATTGGGACGAAAAGCTATGTGAAGTAAAAGAAGAAAAGGTTTCCGACTGCTACTAAGAACCACCTAACAGAACCTTTCAAAAGGAAAGGTGGGCAGCCTCAAGGATAAGCGGTTGAGCAACCGAGAAGAGCTACTCGACTAAAAGACGGGAGGAAGCAAGTGAAAAGGGAAACGTACTTTCTTAAGGCAAATGCCCTATGAGCGCTTAAGCCGAGATTATTCCGTATACAAGATTCTAAGTGGAAGATTATGAGCCACTGGCGAAGGCTTGATAACTAGGGTAAATAAACGAGTCCGGTTGTGGAAGGGAATGGGGCGCATTGAGCGTTCCTCTCCTTAAACTAGGGTCCCCTTTGCAAACTGACTCAGCCTTAGGTGTCATCCCTGAAAACTGGTATAGGGGGGCCCATATAGAGAGTAGACAGCGAAAACAGGAGCTTCCAACAGTAGATCCGCAATCTAGGAATATGCATAAACTGTAGCTCAAAAGAGCTTATCTCCCCACTGCCCTCCATTCCCCTGGCACACACACGTCTCCATAAGACGAGCGACGGGGTTCGGGAGCTTCCGTCCTTAAACCAGCCTATTTATTTTGATTATTTTTGTACACGAGATCCATAGATAGGAACATAGTAAAGAAAGGCAGAGACCATAAACTAATAGTAGGATCTGTTGCTGGTTCTGATCCAACTGACTCTAAAGGGGGGTTAGTGAGGTTAATAGGTCCAGAGGGAGGAAAACCCGTAGTTTCCAATGAATCTAAACATCTAATCGTGGAATGTGAGAGGTCTGGGTAACCGGGAGAGGAGATTCGTGTTGAAGAGCTTAGTTAATAAATGTAAAGCGTCTATAGTGATTCTTTAGGAAAGCAAGCGTCATTCTTTTGACAGGAGGACTGCTAGAGATCTTTGGGGTGGCAGGGATAGAATTCGGCATGCCTTGCACGCAGAGGGCAGTGCTGGGGTATTGTGATGTTGTGTGGGATAAAAAGACCATTGATGTCAAGGAGGAAATGGCAGGGTCGTTCTCTGTCACCATTAGATGTTGCTTTGTCGGCGGGGATCACCAGTGGGTTGTCACAGAGTTGTACGCCCAAAGATTATGCTTTGAGAGATCATCTATGGGACGAGTTAGAGGATGTGGCCGGGTTGGAAGTTTGGCTTTTCATTCCGTTCCGTCAGGGGTTCTTTCGTTAACGATTCGTAACCATTGGTTTCTGGGAAAGAGGGATCACTAGCGGAGGTTGGCTCGCACTTAGATGTTCAATACCCGCCGTGCCCCAACCAAATTATGGTGAATGAGCTGGTCGTTGCTTGGGTTTCCCCTTCCTCAGAGTCAAGCTTGGAGGAATAATCTGGATCGGATCTACCCATTTCGGATGCAGCTTCTACGGATGGAGGTTATTCCCCGCAAGATGCGCGTTTTGGGGTGGGAGAGCGGTCGAGCGTGCCAAAGCGCAAGTCGAGCAACGTATCTGAAATGTTAAAGTGCAAAAGAAAAGGTCGGCTTTTGGCTAATGATTCCAAAGATTCTATCATCGAACATCGAATTCTTGGCTGGTCCTTCCTTGCCTCATCTCCCTAATCTCCCCTATAAAATAAATAACAAGGCCCTTGCGCAGGTGGTTAGCAACCGAACACAAGATTCGAGGAGCTGTTGCTGCCTCCTTGAGTAGTTTCGCCGCTTGCATTGCAATTCTCGCATTTAGGGCGGATAAGAGGTACTTTTCAGCATAAGAGCACGGTAGTCACGCCTCCCATCTCATTCTCTGGTCACGTATTCGTCCTATCAGTTCTAGTTCTCGCCCATGGATGCTTCTGTTCGCGCTTAGCTTCTTTGACCGATAGAGTTAGGCACGGTTGTATTGTAGTTTCTCTCCTAAAGCTAGCTTTATCTTTTATACCCTGACTAGACTTTTTCCTGACTATTCTGGCCTGTCACTTGGTCATTCGAAGCATCTATCCCAGGATTTGTAGGGACTTGGGCATTCTGTCTAGTCACTGGGTTACTCTGGGTATTCGAAGGTAGACTCAAGTTATTCGAAAGAGGAGAATTCCTATTCTGTATTTGTGTTGGGTATCCTAAAGTTTTCCTTGTTCAAACAAGGGGTTATCCCTCTGGTTAGGACTTCGATTCTCCCTAAGGCTTGGGAATTCATTAGCCCTAGAGGTACTAGAGTCCTCTGGGGGTGCCTTAGCACTAAGGGTCATTCGATTCCTTTCTAAGTCAGATCTCTGGCCACTTGTTTGGCCATCGGTGCCACTGTTGCTGACAAGGACAGGTTGACATCTAAGATAACTCTATCAGCCTCTCGATGTGTCCTTTCGTTAACATAGGTACCAACCTTGTTAACTGTACCAAGTATGGTTTCACAGTCACGCCTCCATGACTCCCTCGTTCAATTTATCGTTTATATCTATCGGTCATTTCTTGAATCTGTTTATCGAAGTATTCATTTACGGCTTGGTTCTTTCTATCTAACATGGCCATAAATTCTGCTCGAGTGACCAGACCTACTTCATCATCTGCTGGTACTTCCTGATTCGAAGACAGACTCTGGGGATTTCCAGTGTTTTCGAGGGCCTGATCCCCCCAAGAAACTGAAAAAGTCGGAGTTGAGAAGGGCTAATCCCTACCTACCCCAGTCCATCCCTTCACCCGGATAATGACCATTTAAGCACCTCTGGAAGCAGACAGAAAGAGATGGCAGAGTCAGCGCCTGTGGATTCAGACCCCGAAGGGGGGGATACATTAATGAAAAGAAAAGCGGAGGCCCGCCATTTGCTAGCATTGTGCTTTGGAATCGATTCTTTATCAATGGCCCACCCTTTCTTTGAACCTTGTCAATGATCGAACTTAAAGATATGAACTGAGTGCCATTTGATGAGTAACTGAGAACAAGGGAGAGGGATATGGAAAGGATGAAGTAATGAAAGAGGAAGTCATTGCTAGTAGTAACGACTTGTCACGATCCATTGGTTCATATAAAATCCATGTCCTAGGTGTATCAAAAAACATTCTTTTCGCTAAGCGTATATAATAAAATAGAGTGAAAGGGTCCACCCCGAAAGGGGGTACTAACTAACAGCTGAGTCCTCTCCGAACCGCAGGAGATAGTTGCCCATCATACGGCTCACCAACTGCACTTGCCTCTATGGGAGACTCGCTCCGGGCGGGTTCGGATCACTTACAATACACGGCTCTACGAAGGAAGGGGTTGGTGGGTTAGGAACGTTTTCAATATGATTCTTTTTCCGCGATGAGAAATGCAAGACGAAAAAGGAACCCATCTTTTCGACTGGGAAATGCGAGTCTGTTTTGTCCACTTTCTCCATCCCTCTCTATCAAAATGATCAAAAAGGAAGGCGAGCTTGCTTCTTATTCTCGTGTTCGATCTCTTCCATCTCTGCCCCGCTCGTTGTCACCTATGTTGAAGAAAGGTTTGGAACCCTGTAGAGAATGAGGAGGGGCCAAGGATCTTCCTCTCAACAGTGCTTCTCGGGGCTCCACTCTCCCCCCCCCTGAATAAGTAAGGCCCCGTTAGCCTGGGCGAAGATGGGGATAAGGAATAAGGATTGAAGCCCCCTTAACTCTGCCAGGGACTGGACAGGGGTTAGCTCTGTAAATGTGTAGAGCCAAGTGTAGTGTGGTGTAGTAGTAGGCACTTCTAGGCCCCTTCCCGGCTACTGGACCACTCCAGTGCTTTGGGTACTACGGACCCTCTGCCATCCATTGCAGCAGAGCCGTTTCATGAGCGGGGGGGCTAAGCGCAGTTCTTTGAATCAAACGTTGAATTAAATCGATTCTTTTTTAGATATAAAAATCTAAATCGGATAGGATAGATGGATGGATCTATCTTTCTATTCATATATATTACTAAAAAAAATGGATTTATCTAGTTAAGTAGCGTAGCAAGAAGCCCCAAATCCTTGATTTGGCCAGGAAAGACTGCACTGCTTTGGGCCCAGGAAGCGAAGGGAATGAGCTCGGCTGCTTATCCTCCACACTGATTTTTCTCCGTGCCCGTTCCGCATGCGCTTCGCGCGCCATTGGCGCTTTGCTCTCCTCTTATTCTTCATTGGACGGTTCGGATGGACTTCGCCGTTCTTTCCCAACTAAAATAGAAAAGGCTGTATCACATCGAGATGTCGATTCGTTTTCCGCCCCCAATGAGATGGGGAATTTTTAACCCCCTATTTTGACTTTTGTTTGGACCCTTCATCTTTCTGAATTGAGGCCCGGCTCGCGTCGTTCCAACAACCGGCGGGGAGCACCTCAGTATACGATCGCGCGCAGTAACTGGGAGTCCTATTACACCTAAGGCCAACTTCAATTCACCAAACCAAGGTTCATCTCGTGTAGTGATTGTGGACTCGTACAAGGATATTGAGTAGACGGTTGATGTATCAGACTCGACCCTATCTTTCGTAGCATGCATTCCCATCGGTGTCGCAACTGATTCGGTAAGCTACGTGTCCGGTGCACGGAGAACTGCCTTCGGTCCCCCAAACTGACTTACTCGTGGCAACCTTCCGGCCGCCCAACAACCTATAACGCTAGTCACTACTCCCACTGGGGCTAGGAAGTAAGCCCCACAACCCAAAGCGGCGAAGAACAAATAGAATTTGCTACAAAAGCCGGCTAACGGGGGTATTCCTGCGTATGAGAACATAGTAATGGAGAAGGTAATAGCCGAAATAGGATTCGTTTTGGCTAGAGCGCCCAAATCTGCTATATATTTGACACGGGTTTGCCGTAATGCTAAAACTATGGCGAATGCATCTATCGTCATTAATGCATAAATAAAGATACCAATTAGTAGTGATTGAATTCCTTCTATGGTTCCACATGAGAAACCAGTACGAATATAACCTACATGTCCAATTGAACTATGAGCTAGAGGTCTTTTGACTTTCGTTTGGGCCATGGCGGCCAGTGCTCCTAAAATCATAGAAGCAATGCTGCAGAAAAAGAAGATTTGTTGCAATGTAGCTCCATAGGAACCATAAATAGAAACACGTGAAATATTAGCAGAAATAGAAATTTTAGGCGCAATAGAAAGGAATGCTGTAACCGGGGTGGGTGAACCCTCATAGATATCAGGTGCCCACATATATAGAGTCAAAAGAGATATGGAGTCCGAAGGGGAGGGGGGTTTTCTTCGGGGCTCGAGAGATGGAATAGATAGGGCCCCACAAGTTTTTAATTCGCCGCTGGGGAATTCACACGAAAGGGAACGAAGAATTCTCAACGAAAAAAGTGCTCTCTGAACCGAACGTGAAAGTAGTTTTCCATCAGACGGCTGTTCCCGTAACTCCACTCTCGACTTGGATTATATATCCAAAAAGGTCCGCTCTTGGCCATTCCACACGCTGCCTAGCAGAGGCGTGGTTATCTCAAGTGGATTCTCTCTTTTTTAGTAGATGCCGAACCTGCTGCCCCATTGACTAAGAAGGGGGCGGACGCAGCAGCTACATGGACCCCTTCCTTTCTTTTGTTGCCAGCGCTTTCCCGGGCCGAGATATAAAGGGCAGGCAAAGCCCGAAGGCTGCTATCCCAATAGGCCAGCGGGCGGAACGAGGAGAGGGCCCGGCAATCATACCACCGCGGTCGAAAAAGCGTGTTCCCTTCAGATAACACGCACCGTAGGCCATCCTCGGCCTTCTTCGTTTTCGATGAAAAACAAATCAAATCTCGATCTCCGAAAGCGTTTTCCTTCCCCTCTCCCAGCAATCTTCACTCCTCTCGCTTCGCTCGAGCTGCTCTCACTGCTTCGCTCCTGCGCTAACGCTATAGGCTTTCTAGCTAGTGCGCTTAATCAAGCCGTTGCTTGTTTCGTCGAGCCTTTCCTTTAATGGTTGGGGGAAGCATTCCCTTATCTGAACTTGGCGGGCATTCTTTCCAGCCTTATTCAAATAGGGGGTGGGTTTGGTTGGTTTGAACATAGGATAGGCTCAAACATGATTTGAAGATCCTAGCTACGCCATACGTTCAATACAAAATCTGGAAAGCTGCAGGGATGACAAAAAGAGGGCGCTTTCCTGTGTTGCACTGAAAAAAAAAGAAACCGGCGAGAAGACGCTCTTCTCTTAGGTTTCTTCCTCCCGCGCCCCCTTTACTAATAAAGCGCCCGGCCCGCGTTAGAAGGGAAGATTAGCAAAGCGAGAAAAGACAGAGGGAGGGGGAGCAGCATCTTATTCTCTTCGCGAGAACTTCCGGATCGGAGAAGCATTCGGAACGGGCTCCGCGTTCATTTCGTTGGCAGAAACGATCCAATCCATTCGGGGAACCCAAAAACGAAGTCTTTCGACTTGATTCATAGATAGAATCAATGATAGATATCTAAAAGATAGATGAACGAGATATCTTTTTTTTTTTTTTCTCTAAAGAGGAATAGAATAGACATCCCCTTAGATGTCTATGTATCCTTTATCATCTCCCGATTTTTTTTTAGATCGTTATATCTCTCTCTAAAAAAAAATGGAGAGAGAAAGAGCAGATGGATCCTATCCCCTATATCGAACACTAAATCCTATCTATTGATAGAAAGATCTTCGTCAAATACCGGACTTTGCCTTTTTTTTTAGGAATTCCTCATACTCATATCCAAGGCAGCTTACCACAAGCACCCCACCCCATAGACTAGTTGGGGGGCTGTTCGCCTTTTTAATCAAACAAAGTAAGTATAAGTAGTAGGGGCTTCATAGCGAC
>JAVQMF010000015.1:30000-52500 GCA_032878935.1 Erythrophleum fordii
TCTAACATATATAATAACATGCTTAAGCAGGTTCGCACAACAGTGCTAACAATAACTCGAAGGAGTATGGGCCACACCAGCCACTTTTCAGTGAGTGATGTGACACATAGCCCTCCGGGCTATTGCTAACACGGAAGTGGGAGAGCGCAAATCTTGTGAAATCATTCGATGACGCAAGATTTGGTCAGAATAGGTAGCCACCAACCTAACAACAACCTTAACACAGGTAGAAGACGGCAGCACCGCTGCCCAATACTACCGCTTTACGTTGTGTTAAAGGTGTTGTTAGGCCCAACGTTCGCAATAAGGTCCGGCAGAATGTAATATTCCACTTGGGATAGTACCTTCTTCTGGGAAGTAACCATAAGAGGTGAAAACCCCTGACCTTGTAACTGGCTAGAAGTTGCTTCAGTCAACTCTAAACCAATTACATTGGCTCAGACAGTATTGCGAACGCCCTAAGAGACCCTGATAGTATGGGCGGGATTTCTCCCAAACCATACACCAGGGATGTCGTTAGGCACGGATAAGCCTCGGAAAGAAGCAGAAAATAAGCTTCACTCCCAGCCACAGCCATCATAGGTGGCGTGGACTAGTTTAAATACTAGGCACGTCACCCGGAGACCTTCGCAAAGTCTCCCGCCAAGGATCAACCGATGTGAGCCAGCTTACGCTGACCCATAACGGCCGAGTCCTACTCGTCCTTATGGTCGCATCGAGTGCTTCCAATGAATGGCGCTGATCTTTGTGACTGACCAGTGTAGCGTACTCTACTTCCGAGTACCTACCCGGGGAGCTTATGAAATGAGTGCCTTTCGACAAACCTTCATAAGTGCCCGTTTGGGCCTGAAGAGCTTGCGCCTCCTCAGACTGAGGGAACAACCCTCACATCAGAGAGATACCTCTCTTGACGCCTCTCTAGTTATATTCCAAAGCTTACAGAATTACTTGAAATTACAATTATCTTCCTTGTTAGAGTCTTGTATGAAATCGCTTGCTTTAAAAGGTATGAGATTGCTCGCTCCAAGTCAACTTCCTTATCCTTAGTTTCACACTAAGCTCTTCAAACCTTTCAACTAAGCTCTTCTAACCAAGAATACACATTCAGACCTGCGTTAGTTGCCCGGCCTTCAGATTCATCAGGAAATGAAAGATTAGCTGTTGGAAAAGAAGCAACTCGCCCTCAGTAAAGTGCTAAGGAGCGAGAGCAGCTCGACCGAGAGGTAATCTTTTTCTTTCTTTCCAGCTCCGGAGAAGGAAAGAAAGAAAAATCAAATACGGTTACGCGGAAAGAAAGATACATATTCCCTATTGGTCGAGTCACTTGCTACTATATTCCAAAGCAGTAGCATTCCTTCGCTGTAATCAATGCGGCTTACTGAAAAGGTACGTAGTCGCTCGACCAAACAAGCAACGAGCAAGAAAACGGATGCAGCAAGAAAACGGATGCGCTAACGCGCACCGGCTTTCGCGCTAGTGCGCTTAGTCCGGTGCTTGTTCGTACTAACGCGCACCGGCTTTCGCGCTAGTGCGCTTAGTCCGGTGCTTGTTCCTTAGAGATAGGGGCGCACGTTAGCGAAAGCCGGTGCGCTAACGCTATTGAGTTTTCTTGCTGGTCTGAAAGCGTGCCTCTCCCTATCGGTCCGTTAAAACTTCCTCTCGCTTAGTAAAGAGCTCAATCATTCCCTGCCATCATATTCTATTTCTTTCTTCTCTTATGAAATTTCGACTTTCTTATATTATATAAGGCTAAGTGAAAGCAAAGAGGGCTTACATCGAACTCTGTAAAGAAATCCTATAGCTTGAGTTCAGTGACTTCTGGGTCTTCCCTCGGGGTGCTGCTGCTTTAGAAAGAGTGAATATCAGCTGAAAGGAAGACAGGAACGATAGGACAAAAGGCCAGATAGTCCGACCGAGGAGGGAAAACAGATTGCTGGGAGAGGAGGTTTGATTGCGGAAGAAACTTTATCGGTCGAGCTACTTCACTTCACTATTTCACTTCCTCACTAGCGGGAGAGGATTGAGACTGAAAGGAGAGAAGGGAATTTGCTTTTGGGTACATTACAGACAGCCTAGCGGATCCTTATGTCCAGGGAAGACTTTGACTTTTCTTTATTTCCAGCTCCGGAGCGAGACAAAGGCCTTCTATTTACGAACTTCATTCATTCTTTCTTCCCACTCTTACTACACTCTTCTTTATCTGATTCTCGGTCCCCTAAAGTTAGAATAGAAAGCTGGTTAGACTGCAATCTATGCCTATAGATGCCTGTAAACTATTCCCTCAGCTGGCACGACATTGAGAAGAGAAAATATCTGACCTGGTTACTGGTTTTAGAAAAGTCCAGCCCTGAAAAAGGTTCGCACAAGGAAAGGAAGGAAAAGAAAAGGACGGTCTCATCTCACACCGGTGTATGAAATTGCTTGTTAGAGTAACTTGTTAAAGTCAGGTTTGCGCGTTAGCACGCTATGGACTTTGATTGCTGGTAGAGCCCCGTCCCTCTTCGCTTTGCTACGCCCCTCTCGCTTCGTTCGAGCATACATAGTTACCTCTCCCTATCGGCTTTCTAGCTGCTCAATCCCTTCCTGTCTTCCCGTAACTGAACTCAGGTTTTACCCTTAGGGGCAGTTACACCCTGTCTCTGAACCTGAACTCAACTCAAACTCAAACTCAGACCTCAGAACTAAAAGAAAGAATTCCCCCTCTATCTAAAGCCTAAGGCTATCAAGCCAACAAGCAAGGGCTGAAGAATGGCTTGCTCTCCTTGAAGTCGATCTTACTCGACCGCTAGGGAGAGGTCTTCTTCACGCCCCTCTCGCTTTGCTCGAGACCTTCAATCCTATCCCTGGTGAAATAAGATTTATCTGATCGTTTGTGCCCAATAGGGATAGTTGCTTTCCTTCGCTTACGCTTAGAAATCGTACTCTCTCTGTACTCCCCCGTTGACCTCTGTCTTCCCACGGGAAGGAATGAACTGTAACGAGAAGAAGAAGACTTTCTGCTTTGACTTAGCCATACGATTCCCGCTTTCTTCCTCTGCTGAGGTCAATTCACGATAATAAATCAGATAAATCAGACTTTCCTCACTCTGTAACTAGATTCTGAGTGAGAAACCAACGGTTAACGATTCATATGGGATACCCAAGGGAAGGGAAGGGAAGGACTGTAACTACCCCGCAGGGAAAAAGAACTCCATAGATTGAGTAAAGTGACCTTTACGTAGGGAGAGGAATGAACTTTATAGCTCGAGAGATAGGAAAGTCAGAGGCAGCAGTCCCAAGGGCAGGGAAAAGAGAAGAAGTTTTAACAGCCAAAGAAGCAAGGGCTGAAGATCGAGTTTATCAATACAAGGAGTAGGCTTCTGATATTGGAATGAAAGGCAGTACGGTACCACTCTCTCCTTTGAGGAGAGGAAGGGGAATGACTTTCTCACATCACTCGCTCTAAGAATCAGACTTTCTTCTTTCCTTCTCCGGAGCTGTAACTAAATCAAACTTCATTACGATAGCTTATTACGATAGCTCAAGTGAAGTGGATTAAGTTGAAGTTGACTTTCTTCAGGAATTCTTATTCTGATTCTTAGTTGCCTTCTTTCCCAGCAATCAAACTACTGCGCTAACGCTAGAAAGCCCTTTTACTAACGCTATTGAGTATTCTATTTTTTACCAGTTCGGGAGAGCAAGACCATAGAATAGTCCGAGGATGGGAACTTGCTCGCAGTAAGATAATAGCAAGCGTAATGTAATTGAATTGCTTTCATTTAGCCTGAAAGGAAGGATTGAGACCGATAGGGAGTTTTTCTTTATATCCGGGGAAGTCCCCTATAAGGCTAGTCTCCCGTTCCACTCTTCTCTCAATGTCAGTGCTTGGGGATCGGGTACAGCGAGATCACTTTTCAGCTTGTTAGTATGCTATGCATGAAAGCAAGGAGGAGAGAAGCTCTCTTTCTTCCTCGGTAATCCGGTATGTGAGAAATTTGTATACAAGGTCTCACATGTAGAGATGCCCTACCCATAGAGGAAGAAGTTGGTAGCGGACAAGTCATTCAGCAATGAAACTTCCATGGCGTAGATTGACCTTTCACGAATCTGTCTTGAAGAGTGAGATCGTTATTGCATAGATAAGGTGCCTATCTCTACACGGTACTTCCACAATGAGATCAGAAAAGCAAAGAATCTTCGATTTCCTCGGTATGGTCCACTCGATGAGTATCCCTGGAATTTGCGTTAAAAATTGTAAACAGAAGGTCTTACTCCCTACCGTTGAATGCGTGTGGTCAACTGTGTAATCGAGGAAGCCAACATTGACTGACTTTCATGGTTAAGGTTCGAAAGAAGAAGAACCAACAAGATAGGGCGGTCTCTGCTCCTCTCTAACTAACAGGACAAGCGGAACTTTTTCAAAGCCTTGCTTGATCATCCTATCAGTCATGGTAACGGATTGAGTATCTCTCTTTCGGTAGCTGGTTTGACTCTTTGTGATCGAACAAAACAAAAACAAGATATATCGTTGTAAAGTGGAGCTAGACTGCATGATTGGCTTGTAGGAGAAAGATAAGAAGGATTCTAGCCAAGACGGAGATGCAAGCTTGATGTCTGTCTCTGCCTCACCGTAAGGCTTTCAGGTTGAGCTGCCATTTCTATTGGCCTGTCCTGTGCCAGTCGAGGTAAGGAGCTGATCAGGGCATTCATCCGTCGGATTAGTCTAACTCGGTCAATGCATGGATTAATGTTCTCATTATGAGTTCTTTCTTTCTTATTGCATCCTTTCCCCGGTATGCTAGGCCTATGTATAAGGCCTCTTTCTTGGCTTCAAGGATGAATCTTTTTCATTCTTATTACTTTCGTCTCTCCATCTACGTAATTTCTCGCAGTAAGATAATAGCAAGCGTAAGCGAAGGTTCGAAGATGCTCGACCGAGAGGTAATCTTTTTCTTTCTTTCCAGCTCCGGAGAAGGAAATATCATCAGTAACTGGAATTGCGTATGTGAATTGGAATCGAATTGCTAATAGTTCAGAGAAAGATCATTCCCATCCTGGGATATCGGCTCTGTGATCAAAGCCTGTTAAAGAGCGAAGGAAGCTTAATCATTACTCGACTGACAAGGAGAGGCCTGATAGCGTGCCTAAAGCTTCTTTCTAATCACTTCTTTGCTAGAGTCTTGTCTTTCAGTACAAGGAATGAAGAATATGTTCGTGCTGAGTTTTCCCTTGCTTCTTTGGTCACAGAACTGTCCCTAGCTAGGGTTTCATTAAGAATGAATATTGGTCTGCTGTCTGCGAACCTCTCTTCTCCCGCTGGTCGAGCTTCATCCATCCTTTCATTCTATTCTCTCCCCGGAACTGAAGGACTTAAGACAGCAAAGGCTTACCTTGATTCTGAAACTGAAATTCAACCTCCATCCTCTCGCTTCGCTCGAGATACTTTGTAACCTCTCCCGTTTGTCGAGTAACTACACGTACCTTTAACAGGACAGCAACAGCGTAAGCGCAGGAATCTAACTCAGTATCGAAAGAATATAGATTGAGTCTCGACTAATCAGGGTCACGAACAGATGGAATCTCTCTTCTTACTGAACAGGTCCCTTGCTTCATTGGTCACGAAGGAAACTTAATAGAACTGGCTGACTTTGTCTTCCCTCTCCCTCTGGTCGAGTGACTTCATACACCTATCCCAGCTTCCCTCCTCTCCCTATCGGTCGAGCCTTATTCGTGACTCGACTTGTTAAAGGATTTCATGCCTCTCCCTAGCAAGAAAACGGATGCGCTAACGCGCAACGTGCTACACTGCTCGACGTAAGGAGAGGGCTTGAGAGCTAGTGCGCTCTGGCCGTTGCTTGTTCGGTCGAGCTGCTCCGCTCCTGCGCCTTAGCTATCGGCTTTATAGCTGCTCTTGCTTGTTTCCGTGCTTGGGCTCTAAGGAATGAGGCTCGTAAAGAGATAAGAAAAAGAAAACTGAATTACGATAGCTCAAGTTCAGTGAGCGCTCTTGCTGTCTTAAAGATAGCAGCAATAGGGACAGGAGCGAAGGGCTTGATAGCCAATAACAAGCAATCAAAGTCCATACCCTCTCCCTGTCGGTCGTTTCACTTCCTCTCGCTTTGCTCGAGATCTCCGAACGTGCGTTAGCGAAAGAAAGTTCAGAGGATGGAAACAGGAATGCTTTTTCTTGGATTGGATCAAGCTATTAGTTACACGACTGTAAAGTAAAGGTAGGAAGTGAGTTGCTATTCACTCAGTAACGAGGTCCGGTCCAGACCAGCAAGAAAACTAAAGAGCGTCCTAACGCGCTAAGCTTTATAGGGGCTTCCTTCTTCCTATTGGTCACAAGAGGATATAGTTTGATTGATTTTATTCTCCAGCTCCAGTTAAAGACCAGACGGGTTAACCCGTAGAAAGAGGGAAGTGAGCCCTCCCCTGGGAAAGAAGCAAGGCACGGAGTTGCTCGAGCTTTGCGAGAGGTTAGAATATGCTCGACTGCTAAGGAGAATTGAATTTTCTAACCATCCCATGGCATGGGGAATAGTTTGAGTTTTCTTTCTTTCCAGCTCCGGAGAAGGAAAGAAAGAAGAAAGCTGATTTGAAGATCTCGCCTGAAAAGAGAGGAGCGTTGACAGATAGTAGACTGCTTGGAGAGGAGGGGCTTGCTGTACGTATTCTCAATTCTTTCTCTAAGGCAAAGATCACATTCCTGTTAACTAAGACTTGTAATTGCCTCAATGAGGCGGATAAGGCCCAACAACCTAAAAGGAACTTCCAGTCGTCAGTCAAAGCCCGATAGTCTATAGCATGTCGGTTGAAAAAGAGAATCAATCCCCATAGCTTGATATGAGGGGCGGAGAAGCCCAGCAATCAAACTCAATAGCTAACGAGCAAGCTTCCTACCTTGGACTATCAGTTCTGTCGAGTAACCACTTCCTCTCCTTATCAGTATCAGTTGAGCGACTCCGTACCTTTCTTCTGGAAGGCAACTAAGAAAATCATTCCTCTCGCTTTGCTCTTCGATCCTCTCCTTATCAGTCGAGCCTGCTCTCGCTCTTCAAACCTTCAGTTTCAAGTCTCAATAGTGAAGAAGAAGATGAAATTGCTTGCTTCTTTGCCAACTCTTCTAAAGCTTCGATAATGTATAAATATAAAGCACCAAAGGTAAGCAGTTCCCAGTCGAAAGAGAAAAGCAACACTTCGCTTACTGGAGAAAGAATAAATGCTCTCCCTAGGGCAACTAATGAAATAAGATTGCATCCGTTTACCTATTGCTCACTTCACTCGCTCTATAGAAGAGCCCACGGAGCGGTAAGGCGCATCCCTTTTCTTTTCTTTTCTTGCTGGTCACAAAGGAGAATCAGAAGAAGAATTACATACAATAGACTTTCATGTAAAGCCATTTAGCATTCTAAGGTATGAAATCGTTTGAGCTACTACGTAACCTGCCATGCCAGAGAATGTAGAATTTCCTTTTAGGGCTGCCTTTTCAGTAAGCCTAAGCTTCGCATTTCTGTAAGCTTTGTGGTATTCAATTGCTTGCTTGTTAGAAGGGAAGGACTGTAACAGCAACAGCTACCTTTAAGACTAAGACTGCTGCTACAGCTAAATCAGATCCCGTGTACAAATCTTTCTACAAGTCACAGGAGAAGAGAAGAGAAAGGAACTGAAATAGTAAAAGAAGGAGAACAGTAAGCTTTTGAATCCAATCCAGTTTCTGTTTCTGGGAAAGCTAATTCAAGTTTGATTGCTATTGGCAGCACGAACGATAAGAAGAAGATTACTGTTTTTTGGTGACTTTAGCTTTCTTCCGGAGCTGAGGTCACATTCGAATAGGATTGTACTGAAAAGCGAAGCGATAGGATAAGCAGTGCTCTGTGATTACATCTGATATTAAGCCAAAGCTAGCCACGCATAAGCAAGCGCAGGAAGTTTACTTGCTGGGGGAAGAACGAGACTAATCATTCTTGATTATGAACCCTAGGAGAGTGAAGTTACTGTAGGCACGAAGGAGAATCAGAAGAAGCAATAACCTCTGGTTCGAGCTAGCTTCGTTTCCTTTTTTTAGGTACTCGATATATGGCTTTACCCAATCCACTACATCGAGAAAGGCATACCTGGCATAATAGCCTATTCATAAAGCTAGCAACTAGATGAAAAAGCAGTAAGAAATAACTGATTCAATTACGCTTGCAACTGAACTAGACTGAATAGTTACTGACTGAATAGCAACTCACTTCCTACCGTTCCCATCTTACCTGCCTCTCTCTTTTCCTTACCTGCTTCTATCAATTCTGTAGGGGCGAACGAGAAGAAGATAAATCAGACCCTAGGGAAACTAATCAAATAAGATTGCTTCCGTTTTCTTGCTCCGTTGCTTGTTTACTAAGTCTAACTTCAATCTAGAATCTTTCTTTACTGACTTCTCTGGAAATAAAATCAATCTTATTTCACCTTACAGCGAGAGAAGGGACCAAAAAAGCAACGTTCATTCCTCTCCCTATCGGTCGAGATCTTTCAGAGCCTGACCTAAGGAAGAAATGGAGTACGGCCTTGACCGATTCTCTTAGTAGCAAGGAAGTACGGTATCGGTCTAACCACTAGCAGTCTCAGTAGTCTTACTAGAAAGCTGTTTTACTAATAGGACTAGGAGTTAGACCAAACAAAGGAATACCCCTCTTAAAAGAAAAATTCCAAAAAAAAGGCCCCTAACTTGACCCCACATAAAGGATATGCCATCAAAGCCCCGGAACGCGGGTTTTGGACTAATGACATAGGGGGTCTGAGACCCGATTTGATTTCATGCAACAAGGACTCTTTTTACATAAGACGAAAAGAAGACTCAACAGATTCTCCTTAGTTTCACACTAAGCTTTAGCTTTGGAATTACAAGTCATTCTGTAAGCTTTGGAAGAAAGGTTTGATTTGTCTCCCGAACTGGTAATAAATTCTAATACGCTATTGACAGTCCTTCCCTGACTTCTGATTCAGCAAGACTGAAACTTCAATTCATTCGATTCTAGCTGTCCCTGTCCCCGCGAGGTCAGACTCCGCCCTTACTCGACTGCCAAGGAGAGGTCCGACCCTCTCACTTCGTTCGAGCCACTACGTTCCTCTCCTGACTCTCACTCCTCTCCTTACGTCGAGAGCCCGTGACTCGAACTCCTATTTGCTCTGTATCGTGCCTCTTCCTTCTCCTTCGATCAAAGCTAAAGCTATACCTGTTCTGTCGGTGAAAAGAACTACCAGCTAGAAGCTGAAGGGAATGAATGAGCTTACCTTTAGTCTTAGTGACTTGATCTACCGGGAAGATCTATCTTTCTTTCTTAATCTCCTCCTCTCCCTGACCTCAACTCTGAACTCAAATTCCCTTAAGAAAAGACTCGCTTTTCACTGGTAGGGTAGGAATCACCATGGGATGGTGAGAAACCTCGATTCTCAATAGTCAAATCGGCCTTCTCGTTAATTTATGATTTAGCCTGGCTATCTCTTGAAAGTCTTAACTCGGGGAAGAGTCCCCTTACCCTAGGCTGTCTACGCAAATGCCCAATCGTTCTTTACCGGGGCCTGTCACCAAGAAACTTCTCTTGTGGGCCGTACTGGCTTCCCTTACCCCAACGCCAAAGGAAGCTGACATTATGTATTAAAGGACACAAGTCTGCTATTCAATCGCTTTCAAGTTTAAAGTCGGATCTAGCCAGTTACACCCTTTCTTTGCCATTTACCATTCTCCGGGTATTGATTCTTTAAGGCCAGGGGCTGGATTAGGATGTTGCTTCTTTCTTTAATAAACCTCTTTCCCGGTGTGAATTCCTCCCTGACTCCAAGAGCGAAAACTGCGCTTAGGCCTACAACGTTTAGCCGTGAACCAGGGTATCAATCCTAGATAGTACACAGCTTCCCCAGACCAAGAGTTAGCCACAATAGCTTTACCAGACTCATTCCGTATACTGAGACCTAGAGGTTAGAACTTAACAAACCTATCGCCATGAGCCCCTAAGAACGAATTGAATCAGTAACTTCCCCTGGAGAGGTAACTTGCTATAAGATTACCAGCTAATCAGTGAGTAGTGGTCATGGAGATGTCCTTGATCTAGCCTTGAAAGGAGGTCACATTGGATCAAGTCAACCAATTACGAATGTAAACCCTTTCATTTGTTGATGTTATGAGCATACCCAAGGCATTGGGATGGAGTTAACCATTCTAAACCAAAACCCGAATCATGAAACGGCACATCAGATCGGTAGTCTATTGATCGAAAACAAACTCATGAACTAGATGCCATGGATTGCCTTCGGTCAAGCTGGGAATGGGTTCAATAAGTAGAAGGTGAAGAAGCGCTGGCATAGCCTTTGGCAGCACCTTCTTTATATAATGCAACCAATTTTTCGACTAAACAACCTATTCTCTGATCGGGAAATAAGTTGCTCTTTGAATACCATAAGGCTTCGTATTCAGCACCATTATTAGATATAGGGAAGCATAGTTGGAACGTCTTTGGGATCTCGACTCCCTAGACGTAAAGCTGTAAAGATCCCATTTTTCCAGGACAGCCTCACAGGACCGAGCCAATTCTTGTATTGGATCTTATCCGATAATTCAAGTCATTCGGCGAATACGCTGGAAGTCAAGCTAGAATAACTTTTGGCAATAAAGCCCGGAAGAGGGAGGGGAAGCCATTCAGTCAGTAGGGTTTGGCATTGAGTAAGCGCTTGAAGGCAAATGCTTAGATAAGAGAATCCCGGGAGAAAGCAAGTTCAGTTAGCCCTTAGGCGGAAAGCCTTGAAGGAAAGATTCATTGGATGGTTCATTCCAGTCCAGTCTGAAGTCAGTCAAGTCATGGAATTGGCAGAAGTTCCCCCTTACCCTAGCAATGGGAAATTCGTTTTTGAATTAAGCAATTCAGTCAGCTCTGAATCTGAACTCAATGATTGCAAGTCCAAGTCCAAGATCAGCTGTTCAATGAAACTCTGCCTTTAAAGAAGGGCATGAAGCTTTGGCTCATTAGGCTTTGACATGGCATAAAGGTAAAGGAAGGGAAGCATTTCGCTGGCCTTCAAGATCCTTGATTGAGTATATCCCGATCGAGAGGGAGTTGAAGTTCTTCGAGGGGAAATAGACTTTTTGAGTGTAGGGGCTTAAGTTTCCTTAGAGGAGTAATATAAGTCTAAAGGAAGAGTTCATAGGCAGATCGAAGTCAAAGCAAGGTTTATAGCAGTAAAGCATTAGGCTGTGGCATTCTACTTTCTTTGCTATCCTTGATGAAGGAAGGCAAGTCAGCGGTCAGGCTAGTGCGAATATATAGAGTCCCCCTCTCGAAATGCCAAAAAGACGCTATTTTCATTCAACTGTCCTTGAAAGAGAGAGGAGACCTCTATCAATCAGTCCCCTAAAAGCACGCCTTTATCTAGTCTAATCGAAACCTAGGATAGCTGTACTCAAAGCTCCAAGAAGCGCCTCCTAGGGCTTCTTTCCCTTAGTATATCTTGCTCTAGGGTGAGTTAATTCCCATTACATTAGTAGTTCCACTTCCCATTAATAAGACAACCCAGAAAAGTTCTGCCTTCCCTCAGGCTATATATGAACTTAGCTATGACTCTGAAGGAAGTTTGCAGAAACTAAGTGGATATCTTTACTAGTGGATTAACCGCATCAACAGGAAAGAGAAGAGCCCTGGAAACGACTAAAAGACTAGTACCGAAAAAGCATCCCACAGCCGATTATCTTCAATGTGAATGTGCCATTTTATCGGGAAAATTGGAAGCAATCACTTTTCCCTCTTAAGTGACAGTTCAATCCTGCCAGTTGAGCGTTTTCTCGGTATTTTTGGATGAAAGTAAATTTCAGCCCTAAACTGGCATCAAAATGTGACAGTTGATCATTTTCCCCTTCTTTTTTTTGGCACAATCTAATCTAAACGACAAAGTAGGATCAGAAGGCTTACGCACCCTGGGTATACGACGATATGAGTTCGCTTCGCACCTTCCCCAGCTTTCAGGAAAGATCCGACGCAGCTATCGAGAGATATAAGCTTGCCAGCCCGGAGTGGAGGGAAAGAGTTGCTCCTTGCCAACAGCTGAAAATTCTACAGTGGAAAAGTCTGATTCGTTCATCCGGAAGAAAGGATATGGAGCCGGCCCAGCTGGTATTGACTTGTGCCCTGCTATCGCTGGTTTCACTTCATTCCCTTCACGACCCGGCCGGGGAAGAGAGAACAAAAGAGGCACTTCCCTCGATAGAAAATGTAGTAACTGTGGCCAGTCCAGCTGATAAGAAAGAATAAACGTTCTTTGATGCGACTTTCCGTTCTTTCACCCCAGCTCGGATAAGACTGAAAGAACAACCTCCCACCTACTGACTGAATAAAGGCTGGTGCTTCGATCCCAGCCAAGCATAAACTAATCTTTACTGTAGTTGAATAAGCTTTCCTATTCATTGAAGATCTAATCTAAGGTTTTTAGATATCTGGATCGAGTAGCCGAGCCCAGCCAATCTCAGAGAGAGGAGCCGAACTCGTGCTATTGATTGAACCGGCCTTTCTTCCGGCCCCCCGGAGCAGAGAATCCTTCATATCGGATGTTGGTCCCCCCCTAGAAGCGGATGAAAACTCGGAGCTAGTCAGACTAGATTCGCCCCCTCATCCTCAGGATTTGCTGGCCAAGACGGCGCAATCTCCTTAAGTTAAGCGCTTCTTGCTAATGTCCTTAAAAGTCAAAGGAGAGAAGGAACCTTCAGGCCTTGGCTTCGGTTCCAGAGATGGGTTCTGTGGCGAACTCGAATTGAATAAGAAATTCCTTCTTCTAAGCCAGAGCCAGGTCAGTCTAATGAGGGTCAGGCTATCTCTTATTAAGATCTAGCTTTCCTTTCATAGGTTGCTAGCCCTTCAAGTGATAAGAGATTTCAGGCTGTCTAAGGCTAGTCCTACTTACATCGAGTGTGAAGTGTGAGAAAGCGCTTTTTAAAGTTTCTGTAGCAAGTTAGATCAGTAAGTGTGAAAGATGAGCGAGTAAAGAAAGTTAGGAATATGAGAAAAGCCGGTTTAGCTGAGTTAAGAAATTCCGATAAGTTCTTTGAGTAAGTCTGTGTAAAAGCCCCTCAAGCTCATATTCTATTGCAGGAGAGCTCTCGGAGTCTCTCACAAGGGAAAGGCTGTCAGTTTCCTTCCTGTGTTAAGCCTCTCCAGTGCCATATGGGTAAAGAGCTAACGAAAATGTCTATCTTTCTTTCCTTTAATGAGGAAGACTCTAATAGGCTTGCTTTCTTCCCCTCAGGTCAAAAAGTAAGAACTTGCTTTTGAGCTAACCTTACATGGACTGCCAACAAGCAAAACGAGTTCTCATTCACGGATAACTAAGCTTTGACAGGGGAGAGGGCTTCTCATACCCGCCCTTACAGGAGCCTAACGGAGAAAAGGCTATGCCCAATAGGGGAAGGCTGCGGTAAAAGGATGTCTGTTGATGGCTAGCTCGTACAAGCAAATATTGGACCTAGGTTTGTTGATGGATCTGGTCTTGTCGAACAGGTCAGGATTCGAGGTTAGAACACAAAAGCCCACCAGCCGAGCTGAACTGGTTAGTGATGGAAGCAATTCCCACGAACTGAGAACAAAAGGATTTGCCCCCTTCCCCAGCCACGCTCATCCACTGCTTTTTATTAAGAAATCCTGTCTTTGTCTTTCCAGGCTGTCTTTTGCGTGCTATTCCTTACGCCCTGAGAAAGAACCTCCACTTGGATTCATTTCAAGTCTCGAGTTCTTGTTTAGAATTCTCGTAGATGAAGTTCTCCCGAGAGCAAGTTCAAGTCTTTCAAAAAGCAAGGCAGTTTCACTTTAGTTCTTGTGTAAGTGACCAATTTCCTTTCTTGTCCTTCGCCCTCTAAGCCATTGGTTAAGTTGGCTAGTCTCAGTCTAATAGGGTATATACCGAGTCTAAGTCTCTTTAGAAGTCTCAATAGACCACATAGTTGTATTTGAAATCAGACAAGCCAAGGCAAAGATCAATAGCTGGGGCAGGACCTCTTAGCTTAAGGTGAGCCAGCAGGCCAATAGGAGACAGCCAAGGGACGAAAGCGCAGATCGAGGGTGATGCTAGGCTAAGTGCAGTTAGTGAGACTCGGTAAACCCGGTCCACTGTAGGTCCTACTTCTTGCTCTTTTGCCCCCATCTCTGTGTGATTGGCTTTAGAACCGGGAGAACAACAACAATCCTTAGGCGCGGCGTGACTAAACACAAGCAATTGGTGAAGCGGGCATTCGCTCCAAAGAAGCAAAGTTATGTCCTTTAGCATTGTGTGCGAAGTGGATAATCCACCCCAAAGCCGAATCCCTGTTATCAATAAGGCTGATGAAGTCTACTTGCCCGAAGCTAATGCCTTAAGTTCATCCTACTTCGTTATAATGCATATTTCTTAAGCAAGAGTTCTTCCCTCTCCAGATCCCCTGTTTGCAAGATCTGCTCTTTCGGAAGGAAGACTTTCTCGGTTTCAAGGGATCGAAGGAGAAGCTTTGTCTTGGGGTTACCTTCATTCCATTTTTCAATATCCAATTTCATTGGATCTGTTGCAGTCAAACCCTCCTTCCCATAGCCTCGCTCATCTGCACCCCTCACTAGTGAAAGCTTATCTTCTTGTTCTTCTGATCTTTTTCCACTCCTGGCTTCCAAGGTCTAGCCTGGACCTCTGCCTCGACATTCTCAATCAAAGAACGAATCTACTTCCGAGTTTCGGAACTGACTTTCTTTCCCTTCTTCCTTAGCTGGCACTGCAACTACATCGGCTTAGCTTAAGACTTTTCCAGTGAAGGGGTGAGCGGTAAACTAGCCGGCCTGAAGCTATATCCCTAGCCTTCTACAGAGCAACCTAAACGAGTAGAGCTAGCGCCTTTACCTTGGTCGCTAGAGCGAAGCGTAAAAGGTCTTTCTTCCATTGACTAGATCCTGGCAGACTGCTATATTCTTACTGATAAACCTTAGTTTCTTTCTTCATATGTAAGATTCTCCACATTCTGACCTGAAAACGCGTTCTAAGCCCCTAGAGAGCAAAATAGAACGCAATTCTACGGAATCGATTTTTTCACTGATTGCTTTCTGTTGCCGGTAAAGAAAGACGTGTTGTCCGGCACGTCACGCTTGCTAATACGGCCCTACTGACCCTATACTTTGATCGATCGACCGACGTAGGGATTTGCATGGGGCTTGCTGACTGCTTGCTTACAGCCGAAACCCACCTGCTTGACCCACACCCTTTCCTGCCTTACAGCTCCCACTTGCCCAAAGACCGGGACTCTTCCTTGACAGGCCTGATTGGACCGCTCTGCCTACTGGGCCTGGCTACCCCGCAACTTACCGCATTCAAAGCCCTATCCTTGGCTACCCTTGCTCACTGCCCTTGCTGCTTGGCTGCTTTCTCCGGTGCCAGCTCTGAAATCGGAGGTATCTGTACTGGCTTGCTCGCCTTTCTTCCAAGGACCCTTCTGTCTAATAATGAGAAAGACTTACAGCTTGCCGTATTGCCTAACGGCCTACTCTATTCCGCTTACAGACAAGTCCTATACTTAGCTTCCTTCATACCAAGACCTGGGTGATGAATAAAATATTCAATCAAACAAAGCGGATCACCTGAAGGGCTACCTTTCTGCCTATAATGGTGAATTTTTTTCTCTTAGTTAGATAAGGTGAAGTCCTTATTGAATCAAATATATAATTAGTGGTCTTTTTTCCGCTCTTCGAGGCTCCTCTTGTCTCTTGTAAAAGAAAGGCATCGATACATACACCCCACAGCCCAAAAGGCCTACGAACGAGGAGGTCGGTGACCGGTGTAGGCTAAGATTCTTTACGAACTGTAAGAGCAAGACACTGGAGCTTACTCGAAGGGGAGGCGTAATCGCATGCTTCGCTTCAAGTGCACTAGCGGTTTGAGGAACCAGCGCCCAATGGCGCGGCCGGTCCCCGTTGGCTAAGAACCCCTCTTTCACGTGAAGTGAAGCAATCCATTTCGCTTCGCGGGTAGGAAGATTTACATGCTATGGAAAATTCAATAAGTGAGCAAGAAAGCAAACAAAGATTTCAAGTATAGCGCGAAGAGAGCAGAGCAGCAAGCAAGCAAAGCTATAGCGCGCTCCGAAACAAACAAGCTAGCCATAGCGAGACCAAATGCTTTAGCAATTGCGCGAAAGAAGACCGGGAGGAGAGATTCTATCACAGAAGAAAGAAGCGGTATGAACAAACCCTAGAGCTGGCATTGAATGGTACACCCCCTTATCCACCACTTCCTCACCATTAGTCCGCCTACGATCAGAAAGGAGGAAGGCTGGAACCGGCCCGACGAGTAGTCAATCAATCCGTGCAAAGGATTAGATTTTCAGCACGGACCTTTTGATCATTGCGCACCATTTCACAGCATGGATCGACGATCTAACGCATTGAACTGAGATCGAGGCCCGTCGGGAAGCTTGGAGAAGGAAAATCCGTAAAAGAAGTTCAGTGATTTGGCAGGCGTAAAATCAGTTCTTTAGCGGGTAAGTTTAAAAAAGGGGAGATGAACTTGGCACCCACACACACGGGGTGGGTAGGTCGGCGTGATCTATGCGAGGTGAGGTTGGTTCAAAATCCATAGGAAAAGGATCAAACTCTGATTCCGTTGTGACTGGATGATTTGGTTCCGAACCGGGATTCGTTCTCCCGCTACTAATGGTAATGGACGAGACCAAGGTTTGGTTTTTCAATCAAAAGAAGTTAACCTTCGGAAAAGCCAAGTGGCTACTCCTCTTAAAACACAGGATTCGGCACAGACGTGGTATGCTCTCAATCTGATAGAAATTGATCGGACCGCCCT
Source organism: Erythrophleum fordii (assembly GCA_032878935.1). Lineage (NCBI taxonomy): Eukaryota > Viridiplantae > Streptophyta > Magnoliopsida > Fabales > Fabaceae > Erythrophleum > Erythrophleum fordii. The sequence goes on from JAVQMF010000015.1 coordinate 46,810, forward strand.
CCTTCCCCCTGTTCCTTCCGGGTGAATAATGGGTAACTAGTAGTGTAGTCAGTCATTGTGCTATACTTCTTTCTTTCACTATTCAAGTCAAGGTCTGATTCCTTTGGAGCTCAGGGGCCTGTGATTGAAGCGAGAAAAGCCAGCGGATGAGAGGCAGACCAAATAGCGACCCAACCGAGGGAATTCGAAGTCACTTAATCCTCATCTCTTGAACTCGGGGATCTACTAATGAACTCTTCTCTCTCAATGGCAGGTAGATTGCTAATGCTAAACAGTACAGTAGAAGGCTTGGAGTTAAAGAACCTGGTAATCCCCTTTTTAATATAAAAATAAAAGAACCCGGAACCGACGAAGGCTTAATAGCCTAATTCCCCATAGAGGGGACTACCCGGCAAGCTCAGCAACGAGAAGAATGAATGCCTCTGGGGTCATGACAGATTGAAGAAGGTGTGAAGGAGAAAGAGAAAACGGTGCTAAAGGCTAAAGATCTGGGCTCGATCCAAATAGCCTGAGTTCCGTTCTTTACCGTGAACCTGCTATTCCTTCTTATTGATGCACAGTGAAAGCCCCATCCTTCTTTTTTTTGTCTTGTCCTCCGCTGATACTCTAGGGGCAGTCCTCCTCTTCGTCGGAATCAAGTTCTTCCTCAGATGAGGACTCTCCTCAACAGGGAGACCCACCACCTTCTCTTTATACGAGAACTAAAAAACCTCGGCCCTCCACAAACACACCTCCAGAACCAGCATCCCCCTTCGCACCTTTTTGAGTTCTTTTGGCTGTAGCTCTTCGTCGTCCAGGTGCATTTGATTTGAACACATTAGGGGGTTGGAAAATGAGATTCTAAATAGTAAAATCAGCCTTCTCGTGGATTTTCTTAGGCTAGAGATAGCCGGATCCTTCTTCCTTCAGCAGAGTCAGGGACTAATGTGGGACTGAGAATGTCTAGAAAGTCTCGCTCGGCTTACCGCAACTTTGATTCGATGAAGAAAAGTCTATTTCTTATTCTCTTATCTCGTTCACATTGCGCGGAAGAGCTAAGGTAAGTTTCTGATTCAAAGGATCCGAAGGAGAAGCTTTGGTTTTTATTACTAAGCTTTAGCTTTGGAATCGCTGAAGAAAGAGAATTGCAATATTACCTATTACTAACCTTTCCTGCTCGGCGAATAAGCCAGTACGCGAGGAAAGCTCATCCTATCATCTTTGCCTTTCATCCTACTCGAATCGTATGAGTCCTGGCCTAATCCTTTCATTTAAGGTTATCAGCCAGGCAGTCAGTAAGCGAATAATCCTAGCCGGGCTTGTAAGCCTTCAATTCGTTCTATGAGTCCACCTCTCTATTAGCCCTACATTAGCTTTCGCATCATTCCATCTCTCTCAAGGAGGAACTCACCCTTAACTTAAGCTAAGCCGCTCCCCACCCTACTTCAAGGACAGGAGCATGCCGTACCTTAGTTGAATAAGACGACGAGTAGAGTATAGGCAAAAGAGCGTTTTCTTTCTAAGAGCGATTAACTCTTCCACAGGGCTTGAAAGGTTAGAATTCAGCTAAATATAGGAATGACAGTGGGGACTTGCACAGCAGATGTTGAAAAGAGCGGATCTTCCTTATGCAGCTCTGACTCCTTATCCTTAGTTTCACACTAAGCTCTTCAAACCTTAGCGCAAGCACTAAGTAAGAGACCGACCTTACCAGAGGGTGCCCAGTTTGCTTAGGGGTAAGGATCAGATCAATACAAGGATTGCACCTCTTCACGCTGAGCTGGATCGATGCCCAGTGAGGCTGGTCGAAGTAGAGGATGAACTAGGAAGTCTTTCTGTCGATGACCTAGTGGCCAGTGCCAGAGATCAAGAGAGTCGACTCGCTTTAGTCCGGAGCCAGGTGCAAGACATTCGAGTTTGGTGAAAGAGAAAAAGGCGCGTGAGAATCTCGTGGCACATAAGGTTACAGAAGCTGAGGGTCGGGAGGGAAATGTATAAGAGCAAGATCGGGGAGGAGATTTTAAGAACAGTCATTGTACCTCCTCACTAGAAGTTAACATGTGACCGTTCACTGATAATCCCAACTAAAAGAATCAACACTCTTCTTTTCCCTGCCACGAAACTAGACTGATTGTCATTGTAACATACGGATGGTTAAGGCTACGCCCTATGGACATTGGTTACTGGGCTGAAGAAAAGGGGGGAGGTTAGAGTTGTCTAGCTCTTGCTGGAAGACGATTCGGAACATGCATTATGACTCCAACCATGGAATTCTAACATGAACGTTCGTTGATAAGTCCAACAGGAGATCTACATTCTAGCTTTCGCATTGCCACGAAAGTAGACTTCGAGTCGGTGATTGTAAGATCAGCACGGATCAGAACTCAAGTATGATAGACTCCTAACTGGCGGAGTGGGCGTAACAGCTTCGAAGGAATGGCGAGTAACGCTTTTCGGAACCCTGCAGCACACGGCTGAGGTAGTAGATGGCCTGCTCATGTCCGTCCATGTTCTTCTGGGTCAGGAACGATCCGATAGACTCATCAGATGCCGAAATGTATAAGCGTAATGGTTTAACGTCCCGCGGGGGGGCCCGGTCTATTTTCTTTCGTCAAGGACTGCTTGATTGGACTCGTTCCAAACGAACTTGTCTTTATCTCTCAGTTTCAGCAACTCCGTCCATGGAAGGTCCTGCAAAATTGGAAATGAATCAGTTTCTCTGGCCGATCAGTCAAGGATTGATTTCGGAAGGAGTGCGAAAGAGTTCAACACTACGCTCATTTCGTAGATCTACGATTTCCGGGTAAAGGTACAGAGTCGCTCGACTGGTAAGGAGAGGATTGAGGCTTAGCTGCTTAGCGAATCCCCTTGCTTGATAGTTCAAGGCGTAGGAGCAAGATGCAGGAAAGCCAGGTGCTAGCTAGGTGTGGTCTCCTGCCTAGTCTATTGGTAGTCATCTTTCATCTGCTAGCTGTCTGAGGTAGGTGGTCTCCTGCCATTGGCTTAGCCTTAGCCGTAAGGGCTTTCGTTAGCGTTAGACTGCGTCTTCAGGTACGTATATTTAGATTGGTGATTCCGCGTAAGACCAAAGAAAAGAGACCGGCAGGGTACGATATTGATTCTCATGCCGAATGCCCTAAGAGTGAAAGAAAGGCTCTTCCGATTTAGTTGGTGCAGACGCTGAAGGATCAGCTGACACTAGATAGGAAGCTTAATTCGAAAGACGAGAGTAGGCTCTAGGAAGATCAAAAGACGGTGCCCTACCTTTAGGGTAGGGTCCTGTTTTTCTAGTTTTCAGGCCATTCCTCTTCTGCCTATACATTTCCTTAAAGCGGATTGTTGAATCGAGTGGGGGTCGATTCGACTCATCATGAACTTATCGACACAGCTCTTATTTTCTTCCATTCCAGCCTCACTTCCTTCAGAACGCCACCTCCCTCAGCCTCCTTACTCTCTGCCCATAATCTTCGGACCTATTTCAAGAGTGGTGGTCAAGTTACGCAGCTATTCACTTCGATCAACCTCTTCGACTCCTAATGATCCCAAGAACGGAGTCATCTGCTCGTTCTCCCACTCTAAAGGTATGCTGGGACCTGCTATTCCAGTTAGGCTTCCATCGTTTTGGCTTGATCCTTTCTTTCCATCGAGCTGTCTGGTCTAGTTCCAATTTGATTCGAAACGTAGCTTAAAGTGCAAATGAGAACGCGGATAAAAAAGATAGGAAAGAATGTTCCCTACAAAACCGTATACTAAGTAATCATTCGAGAAGCCGTCGGTCGAGGAGAAAGCTCCATCTCAGCAACCATAGCTTAGAGGCTTCTTTCCTCTCGGCATAACCGGTCTTAGCTTTTCCTGTTCACGACTCCGATCTTCTTTCATTAGCTCTTCTTGCTAACGTCTTCACTTTAAAGGGAGAGAAGGAACCCGAGCCAACAAGTCGTTCGCTTAGAAAGCGCTAGCGGTCTTAGGAAAGATGCCATTTCTCTTGTTTAGCCAAGAATTGCTCAAGCTGAATCAGCCCTTGGCTTGTGACTTCTTTCTTTCTCAAGATAAGAATGAATCAAACCCTCTTTCTTCCACATAGGCCTTGCTAGCATATCTTGTGGCGAACTAGACTGAGAATTGTGTATATAAAGAAGCTTCTGTCTTTCGAAGGGGGTTCGAAGAAGCCCAGGAAACGGGGGTCGGAGAAAGACAAGAGCAGGAGCCTAAACAGATGATCTTTGGGCCGATCACCGAAGACAAAGTGCGGATGCTCAGGAGCGCTGGAATTAAGATAGGGTTATAGTAAAAGAAAGAATAAAGAAAGGAGGGCCCTATATCTACAAAATGAAACAAGAGCGAGGTTCGGCGAATCGGCTTCAAATTCGATTCATTTCGTATAGTAAGAGTTGAAACGAAGGTTAAGAGCAGGATCCAAATTGCGTAGATAACGAAAAGCGATCGCAGGCTACGGCCAGTAGAGAGCTCCATTAGGAACACACTGAGGATCCAACAGAGATAAACTAGGTCTGAAGCTTTCATTCCCCAATGAACATCCCATTTCTTTGTTGGACAAAAGCCAACAACCTTCCGTATTTCGATCCGACAAGCCCCCCCTTTTTTTGGGGGGAGCAGAGCAGTCAAATAATGAACCAAAGCAAATGATTGTTATTGTTCTAAAGAAATTCTTCTTGTTACATAATCTCTTCACGATTGTTCCTTGTGATGCAGCGGAACCATGGCAATTAGGATTTCAAGACGCAGCAACACCTATGATGCAAGGAATAATAGACTTACATCACGATATCTTTTTCTTCCTCATTCTTATTTTGGTTTTCGTATCACGGATCTTGGTTCGCGCTTTATGGCATTTCCACTATCAAAAAAATCCAATCCCGCAAAGGATTGTTCATGGAACTACTATCGAGATTCTTCGGACCATATTTCCTAGTATCATCCCGATGTTCATTGCTATACCATCATTTGCTCTGTTATACTCAATGGACGAGGTAGTAGTAGATCCAGCCATTACTATCAAAGCTATTGGACATCAATGGTATCGGACTTATGAGTATTCAGACTATAACAGTTCCGATGAACAGTCACTCACTTTTGACAGTTATACGATTCCAGAAGATGATCTAGAATTGGGTCAATCACGTTTATTAGAAGTGGACAATAGAGTGGTTGTACCAGCCAAAACTCATCTACGTATTATTGTAACACCTGCTGATGTACCTCATAGTTGGGCTGTACCTTCCTTAGGTGTCAAATGTGATGCTGTACCTGGTCGTTTAAATCAGATCTCTATTTCGGTACAACGAGAAGGGGTTTACTATGGTCAGTGCAGTGAGGCAGCTATACAAGCACCTGCGGAAATTCCCATAGAGCCGGCCCCTCCGGTTATTCCTCAATTAGAGGAACCTCTGCTCTCGGATGAAGTCCGAAGCGACGTGCTTTATTCCCGATATGGAATCCTCAGTTTCGGGGGGGATGATGGGTTCAGACGTCTGAACTCGATCATCTCTAATCAAGTCATGGTGGAGCGCTCCGTGGAGGCAGCATTGGTGGATGACGGATTTCATCCGCTATCTATTCAGCACAGATATGCGGAAATTCGGCAGCTTCTCCATTCTCCACGGGGTGAGCTTCTAGCTGAGCGCACCTATCGTGAATATGTCTCTCAAATCAGAGAGCAAGGCACGAGAGAGAGCGTTCCGTATCGGCGGG